>JANHGD010004501.1:168026-179434 GCA_027560375.1 Imantodes cenchoa | reverse complement strand
TCTTTATTGGCCAAATGTGATTGGACACACAAGGAATTTGTCTTTGGTGCATATGCTCTCAGTGTACATAAAAGAAAGGAAACATTTGTCAAGAATCATGAGGTACAACACTTAATGATTGTCATAGGGTACCATGGATTTCCTTCTGGATAAAGGAAATGGACTGACAATAAAAAGAGATGTACTTTTCAGCATCAGAAACACAAACATTTGGCTCCATCTCTTCAGCAGTTTGGGGACTTGATTAATAGTTCAAACATGACTATAAGGAATTATGGCCTCAATTTATCGATGAATGTATAACCTGTAAAATATGCTTTGTATGTTTGTATGTTTTTGTCTCCTTTTTCAGCTTTTTAAAAAAGTTATACATTTTTGTTTCATTTTTGGTATTTAGTTATTGAAAAAGAAATTAATTCAAAATATGTGTTCATTATTAATTTTGAAATGTCTTATACTTTATGAAGATGATGCAATGTTTAAATAAATTTCATGTTAATTTTATATTATTACTATGTGAATTTTTTTTATTACTGTCTTTTTCTTCTTCATGTTTAGATTATTTAAATCACTATAATGCATGCAAATTATTTTTAACCACAAGACCACCGGCGTATTTTGTAGTAGTAACAAAAGTAGTGATTGTTATTTTTCACCAATTAAAAACTTAAAGCTAGCAAGCCAAGTAATCCTTTGATCAGCTTGATAAACAAAAATCTAGCCATTCCCCAGCTACTGAACTTGACAGGATATAGCATTATGAATGTTAGGCTTCATACAAGATGTTATGCTAAAATGTGAATAGCTAATTTATGACTCAACGTGCTATATAAATTTTGTTTATTACTTTAGGATTGTTTGATTTTGGCCAATTGGCTAGTTCATTAAGCCATGGCTTAGTGTGTGCATGGATTTAGCCATTATAGTAAGACATGGATATCCCAAAACTACAGTAAAGCATTTCATTTAAGCTTGTGTTTGCAAAACTTGATTATTAGTGTGAGCTGGTCATCTGGAAACACTCTCAGCTATGGGATTCCCTTGCTACCACACAACTTTTCTTTAAATCCAGAAGTCTTTTGAGTTTTCATGACTGACAAGGCCTCAAAAGTAAAGATCTGAAGCTGACCTTGGCTGAAAAATAACTAACATAAAAATGTCAGCATGAGTTTGCATACAACCTAAAGGCAGAGCTCATCGCATTCTTTTTCCTACAATAAACCATTGAAAGTAAATATCGCTTGGGAGCAATGCAATACTGTACCAATCTCCGCTAAACTCGATTTGCTAAAGATTCATCCTAAGCAGGCAACATAGTTAACATTTGTTCTAATTTCTGCAGCTGCATTTGCTCCAGCCCAAAATGCAACCTGGGAAAGAGGGGATGTGGTAAGAGATAGGACAGGGGTCTGCAACCTTAAACACTCAAATCTTTCCCCAAGGCTTGACCTGGCCGCCATCCAGGAAACCAGTTAGAATTAGAATACAGAACCTAATCAAATCAAATAACCCCACTATGCACCTCAATCTCAAAGGTTCAAAAACGTATAAAAATCATCCACTCCCCATGCCAGGCTGTCAGCTGCCCCAGAACCAATGCAGAGTCATTTCACTTCTGATTCCTAAATAAATGGAGACCTCCTTTCCTGCAGTTTGCCTCCAAATTCATGGCTCCTGCATCTTTCTCCTTGCTTGGAAACGGACCGGATTTTTCTTCCAACACTAATCTGACATTTAAGTTGCTAGGACAGAGGGTATATGAAGCTGAAAGTAAGAAATCTTCAGCTGCTTTTGAATGAACACATAATAGTCCTATTTTATAATAAACTGATTCTGAGCAATTATTCAAAGTCTAAAATGGCTTGATCCCAGATGATTGAGGGGAGAAGCAGGTCATTTAATGTTCCTCCAAAGGAATGCCCAGTAGTAAGGGATGCTTATTGTTCCAAGGGTCAGAGATAGCCCATCGTTCTCTTGTACACAATTTGAAATCTGATGGAAAGGTTCCCCATGTCCCAGGAATGATGGAAGATGGCTTAAGAGTAGCAAGACAAAGACTCTCAACGGGAGCAACCATCTTGTGTGCAGTGAGGGAGGCTGTGAGATAGGTGAAAGGCGAAGGCCAGAAGCAGGCAAGGCACCTGGCAGACCTAGAGAGAATGATGGTGGAGGCCCTGCAGCCAGGCACCCCGCAACATCGCCTGACCCATCACAAGACTCACTGATGACTCACAGCTGACCCATCGCATCACAAGACCTTCATGTGACACACCCATACCTGAAGCCCTTATAAACAGAACACTGACACTGACATCCCCTAAATTCCGCTGACGATGTTACCAAGCCTGGTAGCGAAACATTCAGAAACCAACCCACAAGCTCAGAGAATGAACCTTTACCCTCCCTTCCAATGGTGCTGTCTAAATATATGGAATTTGTCCATTTATTAAAGCAGAAGTGAATAATGGTGGCTTTTAGATGTTTTGGATTTTAAATCCCATCGATTTCGGTCAGTAGGACCAATGAAAAATAATTTGGTGCAACCTCCCTATCCAAAATACCTTTGAGTTCCCTATCTCTATGCCAGAATAACTAAAGCAAATATTTTACATCAGGGGTGTCAAACTCAAGACCCAGGGGCCAGATCCAGCCCGTGTATATCTGGCCCATGGGGCTGCCCTGGAAACAGCAAAGGACAGGCCTGTGGTGCAGGGATAAAATGCACTTACCTTTGCTACCGGCTTGGAGATGTGAGTGTGCACGCGTGCACACATGCTACGCCCACATGCGCCTCTTCTACACATGTGCAGAACCTTCTGTGCATGGGCAGAGGGTCAGCACATAGGACGTGATGTCGTCTGAGTGGGTAGCCGAGCAGGATGGCAGCAGCGCTGGGGAAGTGTCGGTGTGTCCTCTCCCTTCAAGCAGGTTAAGCAAGCAGCTTTTGTTGCGGCAACGTTGCTCCAGCAGCTTTGGCTCTTTCTCTGGGCATCGAGAGGGTGAGCGGAGCTGGTCACTCACTTCGTTGCTGAAGCCCCTCAAGCCAACATGCTGTTGAAATCCAGCCAGTAACATTTGAAGGCTTGCAACTTGCAGAGAGGGAGATTTGAATCGGTTCAGTTCGGCAAACTGATTCAATCATCCCTACCACCTCCACCAAGGTAGACCAAGGTGGTAGAATTTCACCCCTGCTACGGTGCCTTTGCCAGTGGCGGCATCCGCCGAGGAAAACTCATCAACTCGGTAATGCTGGATAAAAGGAGATGCGGAAGTCCACGTCGCTGCCCTGCAAATCTCCAACAGGGAAGCCCTGGTAGCCTGGGCTGCAGAGGTAGCTGCACTGCAGGTGGAGTGCGCAGATACCCTCGGAGGACGAGGCAGGGAAGACAAGTCATAGGCCTTTGTTATAGTGACTCTAAGCCACCTGCCTATAACAGCCGAAGAGGCTTTGCGCCCCAAAGACCGTGGCAAAAACCCCACTAGTAAGGCCTGCGAGCGACGAAACTCCCGGGTGCGATCCAGATAAATCTGGAGAGCTCGGCGAATGTCCAGCGAGTGCCACAAACGTTCATTCTCGTCCTTTGGAGAAGGATAGAACGCAGGAAGCACCAGCTCTTGAGCACGGTAAAAAACCGAGTTCACCTTGGGCAGGAACGCTGGGTCGAGCCGTAAAACTACTCTATCCTCGTGAAATACACAGAGGTCTTTGTGTACCGACAGGGCGGCCAACTCTGAGACCCTTCTGGCCAAAGTAATTGCCAGGAGGAAGGCTACTTTGTAGGACAACAAACGAATTGAAACCGACCCCAGAGGTTCATATGGGACCCCAGTAAGAGACTGCAGAACCCTGGACAAGTCCCATGTAGGAAATTGGTGAACCACCGGGGGACTGATGTTAACTGCCCCCCGAAGGAAATGGCGAATGGCAGGGAGCTGACCCAGGGAAGGGGCCAAAGGGCACGACAACACCGAAGACAGCGCTGCCACCTGGCGCTGCAACGTATTCGGGGACAGCCCCAAGTCAAATCCCTTACGGAGAAAACAAAGCAGTCGGGACAACGGAATGTGGTTAGGATCAAGACCCTCGGTAAGACACCAGGTAGAAAACGCTCTCCAGGTAGAGGCATAAGTCCGTTGCGTGGAAGGACGGCGAGCCGCTTGCATCACGAGGATCACGTCATGATCAAAGTCCTGTAACTCTAGGTTGCGCCGCTCAAGTGCCAGGTGGTCAGCTGGTACCACTGTGGGTCCGGGTGGTCCAGCTGCCCCTGGCGAAGACCCCCCTCCATGAGCGGAATACGCCAAGGTGGAGAGATAGAGAGGGCCCGGAGGTCGGCAAACCATGCCCTCTGGGGCCAGTGTGGAGCCAGCAACAATACCTCCACCCGGAAATGAAGGATCCTCCTGATGACTTGAGGAAGGACAGCCAAGGGAGGAAAGGCATACAGCAGGCCGGGCGGCCACCTCGCCCGCAGAGCATCCACCCTGGCTGCTCCCGGCAATGGAAACCGGGAGAAGAATCGGGGAAGCTGGGCATTGAGGGGGGTCGTGAAAAGATCCACCTGTGGTCGTCCATAGCACTTGATCAGCTCCCGAAAGAGTGACGGATGGAGTTGCCACTCTGACTGGTCGACCTGCTCCCTGCTGAGCCAATCCGCCTGTGTATTGTCCACACCAGAGATGTGGTCTGCTGATATTGAGAGCAGGAAGCTCTCCGACCATAGTCCCAGGCGATAGGCTTCTGACATCAACGTCCGCAATCTGGTGCCCCCTTGACGGTTGATGTGGGCCTTCACGGTCGTATTGTCCATTAGGATTAACACGTGATGGCCTGACACCAGATCCTGGAAGGACTTCAGGGCTAAGAAGACCGCCCTCAACTCCAACCAGTTGATAGATGCGCAAGCTTCGGAGGAGGACCAGAGCCCCTGAGTCAAACGACCCTGAGTGTGGGCTCCCCAGCCGGAGAGGCTGGCGTCCATGGTCACCACCAGTCTCTCTGGTTCCTGGAAGAGAGAACCGTCGAAGAGAGAGTCGGATATCCACCAGGACAGAGAGCGGCAAAACTCCAAGGTGAGGGAGACCCTGATGGAAGAAGCACTGAGACCCGACTTTTGAAAGGGGAGCAGGAACCATTGCAAAGACCAGGAGTGCAGACAGGCCCACGGGACGATGTAAAAGCAAGAGACCATCTTGCCTAACAAGCAGGAGAGCAGGGACAGAGGAACCCTGCCTTCAGCGAGGACCTTGTGCACCAGCTCCCTGATGCTGTTCTGCCTTTCAGGAGAAAGGAAAACCCTGCACTCCACGGTGTCCTAAATAGCTCCCAAGTGAAGAATGGAGGTGTGAGGAAGAAGGATACTCTTTTCCAGGTTCACTGAGAACCCCAGCCTCTGAAGCGTATCGATGACGACAGATACATGTGAGGATGCAAAGGAGCGTGATCTAGCCTGGATCAAGATGTCATCAAGGTAGTATTGCACCCTGATAGGGATGCTATGCAAAAAGGCAGCTACTACCGCCAGGATCTTGGTAAAGACCCTGGGGGCTGACGACAGACCGAACGGAAGACCCCTGTACTGAAAATGCCTACCTGTGTGACAAAACCAGAGGTATTGTCTATGGTCCCTATGGATGGGGACGTGCAGGTAGGCCTCCGTAAGGTCTAGGGAAGCTAGAAAATCCCCTGGCCGGATACATCCCAGGATGGAGTGAAGGGAGTGCATCTTGAACCGTCGATATTTAATGTGACGGTTCAAGCGCTTGAGGTCGAGGATCGGCCTCCAACCCCCCGAGGATTTGGGGACAAGAAACAATAATGAATAAAAACCCTGTCTCTGTTCCTGAGAAGGGACTAACTGTATAGCCCAAATATCCAGGAGATGCTGGATGGCCGTCTCCATTAGAAGACGCCTGGATGGCAAACGTGCCACCGGGCAACGAACAAATGAACACAGAGGAGGGGAAAGGAACTCTAAACACAATCCCTCAGAGACGGTCTGCAAGACCCATCTGTCCGAGGAGATTCTTTCCCACTCAACAACGAAATGGGCAAGGCGACCTCCAATGGGAGTACCTGCCGGTTCCCTAACGATACTTCCGGTAAGAACGGGAAGATCTCCCACCGCCCCAAGAGGGTCTACGATAGGCCCTGCCTCTAGTGGCCCTGTCCTGGTTCTGACGTTGGCGAAACCCCTGCTGATTCTGGGCTCGAAACCCAGACTGACCTGAGGAAGGAAAGGAGTTGAAAGAATGGTCAGAGGTGTGAAAGGACCGTCTCTGGTAGGGGGTGGGCCTGGAATACCCTCTACGGGACAGCGTGGGGAGGACCTTCTTCTTGTCCTTCGATTCAATGAGCACCAGATCAAGTGCCGACCCGAAAAGGTTGGGAGCCTGGTACGGCGCCGACGCCAACTGCCACTTATGCCAATGGTCCACCTGCCATTGGCGCAACCAGTGGAGACGACGGACAGTGACTGAAGCCCCCAAGGCCTTGGTGGAGAAACGTGACGACTGCAAGGCTGCATCCGCGGCGAACTGGGAGCAGGCGAATACTTTGTTGAGCTCCTGATGGATGAGGAGCTCCTCCACGGGAATCATATCCTGGATGGCGCGCAGCCACAGCAGTGCGGCACGGGAAAAGAAAGAGGCTGAAGGGACTGCTCGAATGGACCACGCTGCCACCTGGTGAACCTTGAGCAAGGTCTGCTCTGTGCGCTTGTCCTCCGGGCGCAATACTTCATCCGATGTGCCTGGCATGTTGGTATTGGAATGGAGGGCCAATATGGGTGAGTCCACAGCCGGCACCTCAAGCAGAGAGGCCAAGTCCTGAGCCACATTAAAATGTCTCTTGTCTAGTGCCAGGGGCGAAGACCCCGCGGACGGAGCCTTCCACTGCTTGGTCACATTGTCCAGGAACATCTGAGGAGCCGGCAGAACATCAACTGTCGGAGTATACTCAGCGAAGATGGGGTCCAATGTGGAAGTGGAGGCCGCAGGAGTCGAGGAACTTGGTGGAAGAAGTAGTGACTTGAATAGAGCCGGGGGGGGCAAAGGCCGGCTGGCTGTTGGTCCCCCTGGTCATTCTCCTCTTCAGACAAGGCATCCTGAATCGGGTCGAGGTTGTCTTTGGCAACCCCGTGACCAGCCATAACTCTGCCCTCTTGGCGCGACTGGACCAGGACATTCTGACCTGATCCGGAAGAGCCTGCCGAGGAGGCCGCGATCCCCTGCTGAACCGCCGCTGCTAATAGAGTCTGCAATGTGGCCTGGTCCAGCAGCAAGGGCTGAAGTGGAGCCACTGGAGGAATAACTGGTGCAGCTGCAACAGATGTGGCCCCACCGACAGCTGTAGGCAGGGTGGTGGGTATCGCTGGAGGACAGGGGCCCCAAGGGTCCATTGACCGGCGAAACAAGTTTGGATCATCCAGGGAAAGGCCAGTAGATGGCACCTCTGTGGTGGTAGGCTGCCGACCCCTGGAGTGCGCCAGTTGTGAGGCCCTGCCGCCCCTCTGCTCTACTCTCAGCCCATCTGGACGACCCTGATCCTGGGGAGGGGGGTGTCAGGCCTAGACTGCCCCCTCGGGTCATCCTCCTCCGTGGTGTGCCTCCTGGACTTGGCCTTGCGTTTGCCCGAAGGCCTGTGAGATGAGGAGGCCATGTGCAGTCAGCAAACAAAATGGCGGATGGCTTCTAAAATGGAGTCCTGAGATACTGAGGAGAGGGGAGCTGAGCCTACGGGGTGTCGATAAAGGGGAAACCCCCGACTTCCAGACAGCCCTGATCCACGAAGGCAGAGAAGCGAGAGACAAATGGGACCTACCAGCCGCATTGCGCGCGCGGGGGAAATACCTGGCGCGCCACTCGATTCAAGAAGAGAGGTTGAGCGCGAGTTCCCTCAGCACTCGGCAAGGTGGCAGGGCGATCCGCTCGTCAGCTGATGAGCGTGGGAAATCCCAGCGCTGTAGGGGATTCCCTTTGGCGATCCGATGCAATTGAAGCTCTGCGAGCAAGCGGCAACCGCTCCAGCTGACAGGAGGGAAAGCGGGTGCGAGCTCAAGCAGGGCAGGATCGAGACGAAGGCCAGAGCCCCTGTGTGAAGAGACACACAAGAAGCCACCAGCCACACGATGTAGAGCCCCCTGGATCACGTTGCAAACGGAAAGGAGGCAGGACACAGATAAGTAAAAAAGGCTTTACTTTGCAATCACCCAAACCTGACAGCAATAGAGAAAGGAAGGAGCCAGGAAGGGTTAAGGAACCACGACCAGTCCAATGGAGGACCGAGTCAGATCTGGGTTGCCAGGGTGGTGCCCAGATTAATTATCTGCAGACTCGGTCCTTCATTGGCTGGCACGAGGTCAACCCATTCCTGAATGATGGCTCCTCCCACGTTGGAGAAAAGAGGTTCTTCAATGTCGCTCCAGATTTAGCTCAACATCTGGCGATTCCTCCCATGGACACTCCAATATTGGCTCTTTATTCCAATACCCAGATGCCAGGTGATGTAGAGGAACTTCTACATCCAGAAGATCACTGCACTGAACAGTCAATCCAGCAAGCGCACCAAGCAGCGGCATGGACATTGCGGTGGCATGGGCATTGTGTCAACTACTGCTTCTTTCTTTTGCCACACCTCTTTACATTGGTTGACGACGTTGCAAAATTACCTGCCCGCCACGGATGTCTGAGCTCAGCAGGACCTGAATAAGTTGATGGCTGCCACCAAATTTACTTCAGATGCCACCCTACAATCAGCCTGTTTTGCAGCCAGGGCTATGGGGTCAGCAATGATTGCCAGACGAATGCAGTGGCTACGGGGGTGGTCTGCCAATGTGCATCATAAATGGTGTCTTGCAACAGCACCTATCTGGGGTCAGTCACATTTTGGGGACTCCTTGGATCCAATTTTTATTGAGTCCAGGGATAAAAGAAAGATTTTAACCCCCGGTAAACGTAAAGGTTCTTTCATGTCGGAACTTAATTAGCTCCGTTGCCCTGCAATTAATCAGGGGTGATAGGACCTGGTATTCCATGGGGTTAACTCTTAAAAGAAAATAAACCCGAAGTAAAGATTCTAATAAAACATATTTATTGTAAAAATAATAAAACCTTAATTGCTACAACTTACCAGCAATGAGATATACAACCTGTCACTACATTCATTTTGTGTTTGCCAGGTGATCTGGACATCATCTTATTCTGACACTGGACATTACATCATTTCTGGCTTTTTTCTTGAAACTTATTTTTTTCCAAAACAATGTCTCATGATATTATGCTTTTCTCCGCATGCTTGTACCTCCCCCTTCCTTTTTGTTCGCTTGCTTTCAATTTGGTAAGATGTATATTATTTTCTCTTGTTATATTTTATAAATAAATAAGCTATTAGAAGTTTTTGCTTCAAGTTTTATTTTTTCCCTGTCATGAAGAAACCTACATCCATCACCTCTAATTAATTCCAGAGCAGAGATAAAGGCTGACAAATGGTAGCAGTGTTGGTTCAGTTTTTTCCTTGGCAGTTTTCATTTGATAAAGAGCATAGCGAGTGATTTATAGCCAAGCTAAAGAATGTCTAGCAAGGAGAAAACAGATACAGCCCCTCTCAACATCTCCTCTTTATCTAAAGAAGTGGCTTTAAAACTGTTGGATCAACTTAATGAATGGCTGGCTAATGAGGATATTGTGGAACAAAGAAAAGGAGATAAGGAGCGAAAATTAATGTCTGAGGACAAATTAATTACTGATATTTGTAGTGAAGAGGTACTTGTAGATTTGGATACCCCAGTTTTGGGGAGTGACCAGCTGGCAGCTGGAGCAGTGGGAGGGGTGAACATTCCTCCACTCCCTTCAAGCACTAGATTAATCCCTGAAGACGATCGGGTAATTACTGGGGAATGTTTAGAGGCAACCGCACTTTTAGATTATGAAAGACAGGGTGCAAAACCCAAACCCAGATGACGGGCGGAGCGGCATGCTTTCCCAAAAAGGGAGGAAACAAAAAGAGACGAAAGCCATTATTCTCCTGAGAGATCTATGCGTGATAAAATCATTAAAGAGTATAATGAGCAAGTTAAATTAATGGAACGCACATTGGCTGCAATGAAAGAATATGTTTCTCAAGTTAAAAGAGAGGGGCGTGGCCCTTCAGCCATATTGTCTTCTTCCAAGAAAGCACCAGAAATGAGTCAGGCTGTGATGTCATTTCCTGCTACAAGTCAAAAGGAAGTTGTAAGGGAGGAAATGTTTTATGAAATGCCCAATGAAATGCCCAGAGGTAATGTTGCAGCGCCATCTGCTGGCGAAAACAATGTACTGCAGTTTAAAATGAAAAAATACTTAGAAGAGTTCCATGGTTTGAGATTAAATCCTGGTGAACGTATTGGAGAACATTTAACTAAGATGAAAAGAATGAGAAAAGACTTAAGTGAAAGAGGTTATCATATTGATGATTTTCAAATGATCAGTGTTATTAATAACTCATTGAGTTATGAATGGAAAGATGCTATTGCAAAGATAAATCAGGTGCCCATTGCTCAATGCACAGTGGATCACGTGTGCAAACTTTTAATGAAGAGGAAGCAGTTATGCTGGCCACACCACATTTGATGGGACCACCCACATCAAGGGCTCCAGCGAGGCGATACTACAGAGGAAGAACCTACATTCCAAGGATGTCAAGATGCTATGGTTGTAATCATGTGGGACATACTACCCGAGATTGTACTCATCGGTTTCCAGTTCCTGACCAGCCCAGTGGAAAAGACTACAAAGGCGGCAGAGGCAGAGATGGCAGACAAGATTGATGCGGTCCTAGACGTGAATCGCACACTGCAATTGCTACATTGGCCCTAGCCAAGGAACTACGACTGTGTCCTGATTATGACAGACACCTTCTGTGGACTTTAGATAGTGGTGCAGCTCTTCATGTTACTTACAGAAAAGAGCTTTTTACAGAGATGCATGAGACCGATCTAAAGGAACGTTATTCTTTATTCTTTTTCCAATCATGTTCGAAGGAAAAGGAACTGTTTACATTGCAGAGCTCGATGTCATGATTCCTGATGTGTATTACATACCAACAGCAACTAGCAGTTTGCTCAGCTAGAGTCACTTGTCCAGAATGCTAGGGTTTTAGGTTCTCCATCTTAAACAAGTGAGTTATGTAGTGAAGAATGGAGACATTGTTGCTGAAGCCATCTTGATTGGTGGTGTTTATTACTTAAAGCCAAAGCCAAAACCACAAGCACAGGTATACAAAATCCAAGAAAGGAGAGCACAGGCCCAGAGAGAGTTGTTCCAGAGAGACATCCTGTTGCTGCTCCAAGGGCAAAGGCTCCTAAAGCCAATGAAAAGAAAATTGAGAAACAGGTTGCTCAGAGCAAGCCTGAGGTTCCGCATAAGATTGT
>JANHGD010004490.1:95066-107777 GCA_027560375.1 Imantodes cenchoa | reverse complement strand
CATTCACAAAGAGTTCAGTGAATGTGCAGAGGATAAAGGACCTTAAATGGCGGCCGCCAGGCAGGTGGGCGAAGCCTTGCCAGCCCTTCGCGGTCTTTTTAAATCCGCTAGGCGATCGGCTGTCAGCCGAAAAAGACACGTCAGCGAACCGGGACCATTGCACCCCTGCTGCAAACATAAAGCAAAGCAATATTTTAAAAATCAATTTTTCCTCAGACATCAAATACATCAAGTACAGGTGGGAAAAGAAAAAACCTGGGTGTGATTCAAAACAAACGTTTAAATCCCAATATGTTTTGCCTCAAATTAAAGTTAGTAGGAGTCATCAATATCCTTGTAGGTTTTTTTTTCAAGCTTAGGTTTTACACTTTCTATTCAAATTGGTTGCCATGCTGCTTCTCTTTCAATTAATACAATATAATTGAAAAAGGGGACACAATTACTGCCTCATGGAACTGTAAGAAGAAAAAAGAATAGACACCAAGTGTGATGAAAGCCAAAAACCGGTAACGGCAAAGGATTTTCAAAACAGAGTGATATAAGTGATATATTTTCTCTGTTTACCTGAAGCCGCAAAAGATAATCTACTGTGCTAATGATAATATTCACTGTTGTAGTATTGCCCATTTGTGTCCGCAGGTAATTCTGAAAATCTGAAAGGTAAAATAATTTGTGCTATATAAATAAAAGATTCAATATAGTCTTACTTATTTTCATTTTTTTTCTTCATTTAGAAAATGAAAAATTGTATACTGTTTTGAGAGGAAATTGCATTCATAACCACCCCGATGGATACCACAATAGTTGTGTCTTTTTAATGCAAGTTATATGAAATAGTAATTGCATAACATATTACAGTGATGGTGAACCTATAGTACGTGTGCCACAGGTGGCACACAGAGCCGTATCTGCTGGCACGCGAGCTGTTGCTCTAGCTCAGCTCCAGTACGCATGTGCGTGCCGGCCAGGTGATTTTTGGCTCACACAGAGGCTTTGGAAGGGCATTTTCAGCTTCCGGAGGGCCTCCGGGGGGTGGGGGAGGGCATTTTCACCCTCCCCAGGCTCCAGGGAAGCCTCTGAAGCCTGGGAAGGGCAAAAAATGGGCCTACCGGACCCACCAGAAGTTGGGAAACGTGCTGTTTCCGGCCTCCAGAGGGCCTCTGGGGTGTGTGTGGAGGAGGCCATTTTCACTCTCCCCAGGCATTGAATTATGGGTGTGCACATGCACTTTCGGCACCCGGGGAAAAAAAGATTCGCCATCACTGACATATTACATAGCAAAACGTCTCACTTACAAGATTTGAATTTAATAAATGGCAATTTGTTTTGTATCTTGAAAGAACTTATACATGTGAAAAATTATTTCTGAGTCCACCTCATCTGAGAAACTGATTAACAGTTGAAGAATTGAAAATCAATTTAAGTATGAAAGATATTGGAATAACTTATTTCCCCAAAGATTTAAATCAAACAGTAAAATGCTGAAAATATATTGCACATCACTTACCATTGTTATGACCTTCACACAGCAGTTGTAAAAATCTAAATAGATCTTTAGTAAACTCATCATTCTGTAGTACTTTCTCACCTTGAAAATATACAGTACAATGAATTACGCGATAATCAATTGTTTCTAAACATGCAGAACAAATAGTCTTTCAACAGCATCCTTCAAACTAAGTGATTGTAATAAAAAGCAAATACTGTAAGTTAATTTACAGTAGTTTGTTCTTTAAAAAAAGAAATACTTTGGGGAAATGATAAAAGCAAACTATAAAACAGAAAAAGCAAAGCTAAAATATTTAGCACTCCAAAGCATTCATGATCAAACTACAGGACTAAAAATCTAATAGGAAATGGTTAGTCGTTATCAAACCATGCCTTAGGTATGAAAGACGCTTCTTTAATTAAGCATCAAATTGTTTCTTCAAGCCCCGTACACAATCATCTGCAGACCATGAAAGTTAACCTACAAGATATCTATAAAGATGCAATTAAAGAAGATTTCTTTCTGTATTTGCCACACACGATAGCATCAAAAGCTGTAAACCCAAACATACCACGCTCACGTATGATGACTGTGGATCAAAGAAAAATAATAAGAATACAAAATAAGCAAGTTATAATTACATTATGTATTTTATTAAATGTTTTCTTGGAAACTAAATGAAACAGCATAGTTTAATCGCACATGGTTTTAAGGAGGTTAAATAAAGAGACCTTAAGTGAATTGAACAATTGGGCTGGAAAAGAAAATAAATAAATAAACATAAATCTATCTGAATTCATTCATTGTACATACGTGTTCCTTCTTCAGTAACCATTCCAAGGCCTTCTGCTTTATTTTGCCTCTCGAAGGCATTCAAATCAAGAACACTTATTAAAAAAAAGACAATAAAGAAAAGATTGCTGAATCCAATAAGACTGAATAATAATTTAATAATGTAATTTAATTTATTAATAAATTTAATTTAATTTATTAATAAATTTAATAAATCACTCAAACAGTAAAAAATGAATTATAAAGGTTTAAAAATGATACATTTGAAAGATAACAGTTTCACTGAAATCAGCATTAAATGCTTCTCTCTCAATATTACCTCCTAAACCCAAACCAGTTTTTCAATATTCCTTATGTTGATATCAATGCGATATATCAATTGAGACAAAAATTAGCCTAATCCACTAAATGCTTTCTCCTTTTTTTTACCAATGGTAAGGGCAATAAGAATCTGGTGTTCCTGGATAAACAGATTTATTCCTTAAACTGTTGTTATTATTAATAATAACAACCAGTTAAGAATGCTGGCCTGAAAATATTGTAAAGATTCTTAAAGGGCAAAATAATGACAAAATCCATCCATTGCATCTCAGTTCACATTATCACATTTCTCCAGAGTTTTCAAAAAACATGAATTTTTGGAAAATATGAAAATTATATCCCACTGAAGATGTGAAAGATCAGATTAGAGACAGATCCTCATAGAGAAAATCTATGTGGACATTGACAACAACTTGATAGCACATAATCAGTCAAAATTCCATTAATACATGCAGCTGAGCACAGAAAGTCTTTACCTGCAAGATTGCATTAAGCCAGAGATAGATTGAAAAAAACCAGCATCTTTTTTCTCTTTCAAATAATCCAACATTTTCTGAATCAGAGATTGAGAAAAATATATATTAAAAACAGTCTGAGTTTGTTTAATGACAAGAATATATTTTCCTAGGACAAGAGTAAGTTACAATTTCAACGTATTATTGGCACCTTTGGACTTGGCTTGGGAACTTAGATAATGTAAGCTTATATATGGTATGTTTAAAGGCTGTCTTGGCTGGACAACCCCCCTCCCCCCCGCTAAGAGGGGTCAGAGGTGGGTTTCAGTAGGTTCTGACCAGTTCTGGAGAACCGGTAGCAGAAATTTTGAGGAGTTTGGAGAACCAGTAAATACCACCTCTGATTGGCCCCGCTCCTATCTATTCTCTGCCTCCCGAGTCCCAGCTGATCAGGAGGAAATGGAGATTTTGCAGTAACCTTCTCCTGGAGTGTGGTGGAAATTGAGATTTTACAGTATCCTTCCCCTTCCACGCCCACCAAGCCACGCTCACCAAGCTATGCTATGGCCACCAAGCCATGCCCACAGAACTGGTAGTAATTTTTTTTTGAAATCCACCACTGAGCGAGGTGTCTGGAAATGGGCATGGAATTGGAGGTGGTGGGTCCTAGAGTAAAGTCTGGAATAAGGAACACGATGGGGGCAGCTGAAAAAGAGTGAGGTAAGGGCCATCAGTATTATGACAGGCACAGGGGACATCACAGGAATCTGAAAGAAACAACTCACAGGCTGATTTCTTGGATAACTATGATAATTTCTACCCACCAACCCTCAATATTCCTGTGGATAGGTGACTGGATCCTTTTTTTAATATATATCTTTTATTAAGGATTTTCACACAAGTAGTGGATAAACATTAAATAATATAGAGTGAGATTTGAAAAATAAAGGTAAGAAAAAAGTGAAAAGAAATTCAAATGGAAAAAGAACAAAAGATATCCAAAGAAATGACTTCCAATCTTCTTTACACCAGCTACAAAATTTATTTTCTCTCCTTCCTCGTTAAAATTATGTCATAATTCTCTTCTGCTCATATTCAACAATTTTTAATTAACAAATACATAAATTAACAGTTTTTCCCCCCATTTTCTGCAATAAAATCCATAATAGATTTCCAGGCTTTAACAAAAGTTCTTTGGGACAAGTGATCAGGTCTTGATGCATGATTTGATCATGCAGAAGTCTACCAACTTGGCTTGTGTAGCTCAGACCTGTGTGGACCCAGAGCAGGAGTTCCAATCTTGGAAATTTGCCCATCCAGGTTTTGAATTTGCACTAGCTCCAAACCAGGGTAGCGAGATGGATGTGGTGATAGCAGTAATCTGAGAGCCCTTGATCACTTTTAAAGGTCTACGCTATAAATAATGAGAAGTGAGACCTAATGGGTGAAGTTGGGCATCAAAAATTAGCTAGGTTTATTTGCTGCTGTACATCATCTTTCCCGCTATATCCCTGCCTGAGCTGCTAGATGATACCCGTTCATTAGAAGTTGAAGCCCAAGCCTAATGGGTTCTTAGGGATTTTAGCCTGTCTCCCAGCAGTACTGTGTTTAGGATTCAGGAATTCATGGCTTCCAAATCATTGATGGCCCAATTCATGCGGAAGTAAAGATAAAAGAGTCCCTATGGATTTTACTCTACTAGTCATATCCTACTATAGGTGCTCATCTCTATTTCAAGGCCATTGAGCCAGCTCTGACAGAAGACATTTCCGTGCTCATGTGGCTAGCATGACATCATGAAGCACTGATATCTTACCATTGAAGTGGTAGCTATTATTATCTACCTGCATTTGCATGTTTTCAAACTGCTAGGTTGGCAGAAGCTGGGGCAAGGACGGGAGCTCACCCTATTGCATGGTGTTCAGGTTTCGAACCTGGTCTGCTGGCTTTCCAGCCAATAAACCCAGTGTCTTAACTGCTGAGCCCGCCGTGCCACCCCATGCTGAAGATCAGACATTAAATCTGGGTTTTATCTTGGGATAGTTGCAATGTTATCTGAAAGTCAAGGACGTTACTTGGTAGGTTTAAGTGCTACACGGAAAGCAATAATAGTTCGATTTGGCCATTATTTGTTCAGAAGTTTTGAATCTAAAAATATATGCAAATATAAATAAATAAAAGTAAACTTATGTAAAGTTCTTAAAAGCATACATATGCACCCACAGAGACAATTGCATAACTATGAATGTGGTTACCTGTTGAACAACGGAGTTACCCCCATTTAGAACAGCAATACCAAGTTTCAGGGTTTCAACTACCATGGGCCCCATTTCACCTGTCAATCAGGAATACAGTGCTTACATTGTGGTCACAAAATGATCGTTTTAAAAGGTTCTAAGCTTAAGAACAAGTTGGATGGATAGGCAGGTAATAGCCAACTGTTGTGGTTAGCCAAGTGATTATAATCTCAGGAAGGAGTATAGAAGCTAATCAAAACATGGCTCTGTCGTCAGGCCTGGGGCCAGTAAATGTTCCATCTTACGCTGGCCCCACATCACTGTCAGTTGGGTGAATGTTGTGTGTGTGGAGTTAAATATTGTATTATTTTTCTGTATATTTTGATTCCTGTACGCCGCCCTGAGTCCTTCAGGATAGGGCAGCCTACAAATTTTATAAATAAATAAATAAAATAAAAAATAAAAGCTGGAGAAGTACCAGGGCCTGAATTAGAGTGGATGTGGAAAATAAAAGCCAAAATGGTTCCAGTGGTGGCAAGAACATTCAGGCTGTGACTCCTAAACTGGGAGAGGGTCCTGGAACCCTCCACAAATCCTGGAACAACTTGAAAGTTCTCTGACCAGAAGAGTGCAGTGCTAGGAATAGCTAAGATAATATGCAAAACTCTCAAATTCTCAGGCCTCTGGAGAGGACCGGAAATTGAGGAAGGCACATATCACCCATAGAGGTGAGAAGGGAATTTATTACAGCCTGTTTAATGATGACTAACTTTCTTTTCAAGACAGAATGAAATATATACATGCAAAGAAATACATAAATAAATATCAAATAACTTTTCCATTTTTACTGTATTACCTTTGCTGGCACTGATCATCTGCAATACCATTTCAGCAGCTCCACGTTCATGGAGTCGGGATTGCTGATAGAGAGTTTTCTGCTTTTCCATTTCTTTTTCCTGAATGTCAGAATACAGATACATGTTAGCATATTGTCGTATCTGCCATCAGTACCAAAACTGTAAGACTTTGAAAACAATAAACTTTTTTTTTTTAAAGCAATCTTTCACAAACCTATTAAAACACATATTAACAGAATAAATTAGCCATGATAATCACTCTAATGCAGCAACATTTGTTAAGGGTTTATTTTTAAAATAATTTCCCTAACAGATTTTTATAAAAAGTTTTACCCACAATTGATACAGTAATAGGCATGGGATAAATGCTGCAAAAAGAAAAGTTTAAATTTTAAAAGAACAGTAAGCAACATTTGTTTTTTTGTTTTTTTAATATGGAACAAAAGACAGATAGAAATGAATGTGAAAAGAAGAAAGAAAAAAAGTAATGCAAAAGAAATAAAGACATGATTGGCAAAAAAAAATTTAAAAAAATCTTGAGTATGCATAACATTACGTTAATTATTATGAAGTTTGAATAAAATGGGCCACCCTATCTCAAATGACTGCATTATTTCTAATAGCTATATAAATTACAAAAGATCTGATTTGAAAGAAAAACCACTAACTTCAAATGTCTTCTCCTTCTCTTCTTCCTCTTCCTCCTCATTACCATCTTGCTCACTCTGACAGCTCTTTTCTCATTAGAAAAAAAAAGACAGATTCAGATAATGAATAAGCAGAAACAAATCAAATACATTTTAAAACCACAGTTCATAAGCAGAGGATTGATCATTTCATGGATGGATTTGCAAATTGATGTCTCAAATATCAAGATAGTTGTGTTTCAAAGAGAAAAGGATGCAAAAAATAGAGCAAGTAAATAAATGTACACACTTTAGTGGAATGTTTACTAAATAAGGAGAAATGATGAATAAGATTACAATATGTAAATTCTAGTAGAAAACTGGCCAGCAGTAAGTTTTCTCCTATAATGTATATACTATATTTCATTCATGTATGAATTGTTTTTAGAAATTTATTCCACATCATCTTTTCATATCTTTTCACATGTTTACATCCGGCCATAATTTTGCCCAGAGTTGAATATTTTTTTGAATAAACAAAAAAGAAAGAGTTGGGTAGGATTATCTATGTGTGCCAAAGATGTACACTACGAAGGGAAATTAAGATCCTATAATATTCTGAATCTCTACATTTAGGGAGACTTGGTAAGATCAAAAGCTATATTCATCAACATGAGGGCAACTATTGAAGAATTCTTTAATGAAGGAATGATTTTATCAAATTTTGATTTGGTCTTTATTTTCAGCACTAAATTCTAATGGATTTACATCCAATTAGATAAAAGTCTTTGGGGACAGAATTTACCTTATATTGTAAATATATAATATTGGTTGATCTTGAAAAAATTAAATACTATTTAGATTTATTAATAGTTAGATGGAAGATAACCAGAAAATCTCGAGCTGGAGATTAGACTGGGAAATAAAAGATGTTCCTGAACAAGGCAGTGACCATATCTATATTACTGCTATGAAAGCCACAGAAAACATTATGAAATCCAGCTAAACTCAAAGGTAATTTCTTTTATTACTAGGAATACTTCTTTTTCCTCCAAAATTTGCTGTTGGATTGTTTTATCTCTTTTTTTACCTTTTTTTCTGAGGCTTTTTATGTTTGATGGTTTGCTGATACAGTCATTTTAAAAAATGGATTAGTAACGTCATTAGTTAATAGAATCTATTATTAACAGTAAAATGGTAGTCACAAATAGAAAATGCTGAATATTATTTTAAGATTTCAGATGTACCTGAAAATAACAGAGATGGCATTCTAAATATAAATTGTTTTTAGGTTGATGTTTAAATTACTCACCTTTGCCATCATTGCTGAATATGCAGTGTACAAAGGATCATTTTCTAGTTTGCTGTAGAAAAGTATGAAATAAATAAATAAATTTGTTCCTGGAAAGGCTTTACAAGTTACTGAATTGAAGTTCCAGGATTTATTAAAGCAGGGAAACTTTCATCTTGTTATAACCCATGATACATGATACAATCTTATAAGATTATAGGTATAGATTCCATATCAGATTCTTTATTAAAACATGTATTTACCAAGTGCTTTTGCAATTGAAGAATATATCTATCTACCTCACATGAGATTTTTTTTCCTATTATGCCTTACAAAGATTCTAGCCATGGCTTTGCTATGCAGCTGATAATGATCTCTGATCTTATCATATCAAATACACAATTATTTCCTACAACAGAAAACTTTAATTAATTCTAAATGTTTTACTATTGTTGTGTTAAAAGGATTTTGGGAAACTTGCAAAATTCAATCCGAAAGAGATATATGTATTCAACTTTAAACATTACCTTTCTTTCTGATCCTTAATCTTTAAGATTAAGGCTGCATTAAATAGCACAGTATCATCTTTGACTTAATAAAAAACCCAGAAAACATTTTAAAATGACCATGCAAACAGATGCCATGTCCAACTTGGTATTTCTTAGCATCTTTAAAAACAATAAAAAAGGCATTTAAGAAAACTTGGGGTAAGGTAGGTGACTCTTTGTTTCTAAAGTCCTATGTTTTGATATATTATATGCATCACCATCTTGTAGATGACCTGCAAGGTCCCTTCCAACTCTAATACATAAATAAATAATTATTTTCTAGTTATGAGCCACGGTGGCACAGTGGTTAGAGTGCAGTACTGCAGGCTACTTCTGCTGACTGCCAGCTGCCTGCAATTTGGCACTTCAAATCTCACCAGGTTCAAGGTTGACTCAGCCTTCCATCCTTCCGAGGTCAGTAAAATGAGGACTCAAATTGTTGGGGGCAATATGCTGACTCTGTAAACTGCTTAGAGAGGGATGAAAAGCACTGTGAAGCGGTATGTAAGTCTAAGTGCTATTGCTATTCCTTGTCATTTCTTTTGTCAAATTTGTTAAGATATTCATGAACTGGGAGAGCCATGTCAACAAGATTAGCCAATGAATAGGCATAGCAACTAAGTCATAACTTAGCCAATGGGAGCTAACCACTTCTGAGTCTGTGCAGAGAATCGAAACTGAAACTGGAAGGCTGGGCGTGGCTCAATTCACTCTGTCCATCTGCACTCTCTACCCACTCTGTACTCTCTCACTCTGAATTCTGCTGAAACGAAACTATGTTTCAAATGTTCTCTGCTGTCTGTAGCTGCTTGAAGAAGAACTCTGCTAATGGCACTGTAAATTCATCTGTTACTGAATCAGTCATCTGTGTGTGCTCCTGATTTTGATTTTTGCAATAAACTTTAATAAAATTCATTGTATGTTATTATTTTTAATGTTGCTCTTTATAGAGTTGGGCCGCATAACAAAGGCAGGAAGGAGGGAAGTAGGAAGTTAGTTACCTTCTTTCAGTGAGAGCACTCCGACTGAAATGCAGAATAATCTGATTTAGAGGATCTGGATTGTTTTCATCCTCCTCTTCCTCATCTTCAGTTGTTTTGGGTGGAGTCTGTGCCAACATCACATTGGAATTTTATACATAAAAAGTATGTAATAGGAGAAAAAAAATAAGTGGGCTAACTATTATTTCCATATTTTAATATTTTATATTTTTATATTGATATTTTAGCTGGAAGATTCAATTATGCAACACCTTTTCTTACATAAAATCAGTATTTTAACAGTAAAATGTTCATACATGTTCATTTCATTCCCTTTGGACTTACATTTACTTATAAATAAAAGTGTATAGGATTGCAGAATTGGAATCTGTAATGGAAAAATCTTGAGCCTAATTAAAAATCAGACTCTTTTTTTCTAGAAACAGATCTAATTTATTACCTGAAGTCAGATCTGATTTGTCTGGTTATCTAGATTCCTTTAGACCTGCCCGCTATAGTTTAGCACGTCATGTGTAGTCTGTGACTTTAGCCCCATAAGGTAGATCAGAGTAACAAACCAATGCCATATAGACAAGTGCTACTTTTATTGTACAGCTAAAGTAATAGAGTTTTGCAAGTCTGAATGTGCTTGCCCCCTCCCTCACTTTTTTGTGTGTGTGTAAACTAGAAAGGGACAGGTCTGAAGTGTTTAAGAAATTTGTTTCTTGGAATAGGCTCAAGCTGTTGCATGATCGTTGTCTTGGTGGCACCTCATTCTCCTGTCCTTCAAGACCATTTCCTATGCTCACTAAATTAGAGTCTTCATGCTTGCCTCTGCAACAAGGATTGGAAATTGCGGTATCCATACTATTGAATCATCTGGAACTGGCAGCAAAGGAAGCAATTCATATCTGTGATTAGCTTTCGTCTCCTTACCCTGGGAATTGGAATTAATTTCA
This sequence comes from Imantodes cenchoa, assembly GCA_027560375.1. NCBI lineage: Eukaryota > Metazoa > Chordata > Lepidosauria > Squamata > Dipsadidae > Imantodes > Imantodes cenchoa. The sequence continues at coordinate 97,222 of JANHGD010004490.1, read as the reverse complement.
GTTTGAATGATCTTCCTTCCTTCCTTCCCTTCCCTTCCTTCCTTCCCTCCTCCCTCTCTCCCTCCCTCCCCTTTTTGCATTCTAAGGACCAAAGCTTTATGCATATCTGCTTAATCACAGCAGAACACAATTGTATAATCTCCATCATAGGAAATTCAGTGCATGTTTTACAACAAATTAACAATATCAAAGCAAGCTCTCTGAAGAGTGCTACGTATAGTTATATATCATTTACCAGTTATAGACCTCCCTGCAATGATATTCTCAACTAAACGTTACCATCTGATGAATGAGAATAATAATCTGATTATTCTGTTGATGGCGTAATAGATGTTTTCGTTGCTAAGTTACCATATGATTCATTGTCCTTTAAGCTGCAACAGACTAGCACAGAAGTGATTTAGAAAATTCTCACTTTGTCTTTCACAGAGATTTCCATCATTTTATTAAAAAAAGTAACAGCTATATTTAAGTGAATAATCCGTCCATCTGTTCAATACCTTTAAGTAAAAAAGAAAAAAAGAAACCTTTGCCCTTTAAAAATATTAAAGAGTACTATCAAAGACTATCAAAGAGGTCTACTTGTACAGGGATCATCTTCTTAAAAACATTAAGAGAACACTGAGAAATCCAGAAGTATGAATGAGTGATCTGCCACCTTCTGTGAAATGTAATTGAAAGAGACACAGTAATCCCATACTTAATACCAATGTAGAATTAGCCTATGTTGGGTTAATGGAAATACTGCATCAATGATGCAAATGCATTTTAAGAAATATAAAGACATCAACTCATAAATCTATTAATCTCTTCTACACTGTTGGATGTTGCTTTTCTGCCAAGAAAACATTGTATTGGCAAGTAGGGTGAACTGATCATTTCACATACAGAAAATAATAGTTCTATAAATTACTGCTTAATTAATCAGTTAAAAAGAAAAGAGTTAAAATTTCTTGGAATTTAAAAAAATGCATTGTCAAATAAAAATCCCATTGCCTAAAGCATAAATCTGTCATACTTGTTTCTAATTTGTTAGAATGCCACTGTATTTATAGTATTAAGGAAAATGTAGATAGCTTGTACTAAATAAAGACAAGCTTTTGCATATTAAATTGAATCAAAACATTATTCAATAAACAAAATGCCAATTAACAATTTTTTTACCGTATTTAAACCTTCAAAAAAGTAAACTAATTTAAATTAAATTTTAATTTAGGAATTAAATTAGTTGGGATTTGGTCTAATTAGTTTCAGTCCAAATATATATAGTAACAAAATAAAGATTTAATACACTGTTCATATCATGGCATAAAATATAGCAGGATGGTATATATGAAAGTGTTTATAAGTTATAGACAAGAAGGCACTGTGGACTCAGCCCAATTATATCTGTACTTACAGCCAAATCCTGAACTAGTTTCTCTTCAAAGGAATATTCCTCTGTTTCTATCCAGTATTTCTGATAACCATGAAGGAACAGGTTAATAGAACGGTGCCTAGGAGTAGGGGTGAAAATGAAAACCAGAAGGAAAACAGAATAAAATAAAAAAGCTTCTAAGATTACTGACCAGTAAAACCTATAGATTCTCTACAATTCAATTCAAAAAGCATTAACAATTAAATAATGTTCAGCAAAGTTTAAATAACACAGATGACAAGTATTGTTTTAATAAGCTGCACCAGATAGAAATCAAAACATGAAAAGAAGGCTATTGATATGCTTGTATTTTACTGAATACTTTAGAATTCAATTTCTCATTGATGTAAGTCCTTGGTTTTCTATTCTTTTCAATAAAGACAGTTGGGACAGTTGGGAAAAAACATACTTTACTTTGATGCAATTCTAAATTGATTCCTTACCACTATGATATCCACTGAATGCAAATGAACTATCCATTTCACATCTTTATTATTTTACTTTAGGATTATTATATTTAATATAACCAATGTAAAATGAACCTAAGTATGCAATTCCTTTACACTTTGTCTAATCATGATGTTCTTATTCATCAATATGGTTTACCATCAACTTCACATAACTTTAAACCAAGATTTTTATTTATTTATTTATTTATTTATTTTATTTAATCACATTTGTATACCGCCCTACTCCCGAAGGACTCAGGGCGGTGAACAGCCATATACTAAAAATACAT
>JANHGD010004485.1:44713-55315 GCA_027560375.1 Imantodes cenchoa | reverse complement strand
ATATAAAATATAAAATATAAAATATAAAATATAAAATATAAAATATAAAATATAAAATAAAATAAAATAAAATAAAACAAAATAAAATGACTTTTTAAATCTAATGCACAACAATGAAATATAAAAACTCCTGTTTCATAATTCAATATGGACAGAAGCTTTGGTTACATCTTCTGGAACCTTAGTTTGTATCACAAACTTAAAAGTATGTTTAAAATTGAAATTACTGACATTTACAATGAATGGGATAATGAATATTGTAATATTTGATAATGGAACTAAGTCTTTAAAATTGTTAAATTTGTTTCTTTGGACTTGAAATTAATGCATCAAAAGATTTTATCTGGACTTTATTGGTATCCCCAAAGCATATCTGAAAGATTTTCTTAGTTGGTGATGTATGAAATCTGGAGATACATTAAATCCATAGGATTGGTCTTGTCTGTTTCTTTTTGGAATACAATTATTTCACAGATAAATAGATTCCTGGATGTTTTCATGTTAAAAATGCTAATATTATTTTGATTTATATCCCCAAATAGTGGACTTTGTTTTAGAACGCTACCTATGCAGGACATGGGAATAGCAAAGGAAATAATACAGAGAAATCTGAAGTATAATAATGCTCTGGACATCAAGGTCCGTTTAACAAATGTACAATTTATCCATTTTTGAAAAAAACTGTATTTGATAACACAATAAGACCTAGACCCACAGCTGAAATTGGACCAGCATTTTGCAGCTGTGGCTAGGCGGACCTTTGTGCAAGTTAGACTTGTGCACCAATTGCGGCCCTTCCTTGAGCGAGAGGCACTTCTTACAGTCACTCATGCCCTCATCACCTCCCGACTTGACTACTGCAATGCGATCTACATGGGGCTACCCTTGAAAACCATTCGGAAACTACAGTTGGTCCAAAATGCAGCCGCGAGAGCAGTAGTGGGTGTCCCTCAGTACCCTGGGGCCAATAACTACGGTATTACATCGGAATGTTTTGACCCCGTATGATTGAGGTATGCATGGGGTTTTTAAACTAGTAGTTTGGGGGGTGCTCTAAATTTTATCTTTATAGAATTGTTTTTGGGATTTTTATCTTTATACGCCGCCCTGAGTCCCTTGGGATTGGGCGGCCTATAAATTTTATTAAATAAATAAATTACATAATTAAATATCTCATGCAATATCTTCTATCTCATCCTAATCATAAGATGGACCCCTTGCACAAAGATGTCTCTGCTCTTTATTTAAAGGTGTCTGAACCAGTCAGTAGGTTGATATTTGGCTACTAACAGACATTTCTTAAAAAGTTGTTACTTGTGAATCCTTTATATTCATGAAATCTGTATACGGGTAGTCTTTGACTTACAACCATTTGTTCAGCTATCATTCAAAGTTACAACAGTATTTAAAAAAGGCCTAGATTCCTTGTGGCAATTCAGCGTTGAATCTGTATCACATGACTCCTGCTTTTCCCTTTCACATTCTTGTATATATCTATTACACCATTAATTGCCAACTGTTTCTTGTCCAGTTCAAGAATGTAGCAAAGAACATTTTGAAAAGTATATATTTGGTTAAATGTATCTCCATAAGTATTTCAAGAAAAAGAACATTAAAATCATTTTATATATGAATATGGCTGTAAAATAGAAATAAAATGTGAAAACCGTATGCTTTTATAAATATATATGAAATTGATATGGGCTTTCAGTGGAATTAGGCATGTATTTTTAATTGGAATAGAAATAAGCAGAATTCCCATTAAACATTAAGACAGATTGGGATAAATAAATATATGCCATGAATTTATGTTCAATTCTATTTTCACTTTAAAAAGCAACTGAAAATAGGCTGAGATAATGAGTAGCCAGAGAAATAGCAGTGAATTTTAAATATATTCTATATTTCTTTTTAGTTTAAAGAATGCTATTAATAATTATTAATAAGCTTAAGGATTAATGGCAGAATTTAGAATACATATCCTGAACTACTATTGTAAAGTATTCTTTTGCAGTTTAGAATATGTAAGCCAGCTAGATTTAAATTCTTCAGGAAATAATGCTTCATAAAAGTAAACAAATTTGTTTTTGGAATACTGATATTTTTTTTTTCAAATGCAGGCTGATCTCATAAATCAGCTCTACCAAGGCAAGCTGAAGGACTATGTAAGATGTCTGGAATGTGGCTATGAGAGCTGGAGAATTGATACTTACCTGGATATTCCATTGGTTATTCGACCTTACGGCGCCAATCAGGCCTTTGCTAGTGTGGTGTGTATGTTAAACTGAATGCATTCTATGTAATAATGCCACAGTACTGTCACTTCTTTAAAGGTAAGCATCATCCTGGAAACTCCATCTTGGGTTGTCCGTCTTTGTGCAGTAGACCAGCTAGCAAGCTTTAGAAGACCCTTCAATAAGTCCTACTAGTGCATGTTTGAGAAAAGGAAAAGAAGTCAATTAACATGTGAAATCTTAACATTGCAAATGCAATAAAACAATACATTCTGTACGTCTTGTAGGAAAATGTAGTTTTGAAACGTAATATGGGCTTTAGGTGAATTAATTATTCTGAAACTCTAGGAATTCCTATTTGCTGTAATATTTACCAATAGTTTCAGAATAATTAATTCCAATAATTAATGGAATTAATAATTCATTCCAATTCCCAAATAGGAAAGGAATTCCTATTTGGAATTCCAGATAAGCTTTTGGTTGGACTAAGAAAGGACAAAGTTGACAGTATTAAGATGCCTCTTGAATATTCTTTAAAGTCCCAATAAACTATTGTGCATGCATTTTGAGACCAACTTCTGTGATACTTGTATCTCTCCAATTGGACCCAAATTGCCAAATCAGTAATTGGGCACTATCTAGTTCCCTCCAACCTCTCATACTAGCCATCTTGTTTTATTTAGGATGCTTAGAGTGAGATAATCAGTGTTTATCTGTTTATAAGGGCAACTCTGATTACATTGACTAATGTAAGTGAGACAGGAAGGATTACTCCGAATTGAAAATAGATATGCTGATCACTCCAGTTTTCCTAACTACCTTCCCATCATGGCACTATGCAAGCAACAAAGGGTGGATTTTTTTTCAATGTCATTTTCTCTGAATCAGCCCTGATTCCTGTCCAAAACATGGCCAGATTCATACAGTTTTCTGTCAATATTTTCAGAAGTTTACCATTCCAAGAGAGCTGGCATGCTTCCCTATCTGCCTTTCTGAATTGTAATTTTTAAATGATATTCCTAAATTGATGCTTTTTACAGTGTATAACTTATATTTATTTGATTTTTTTTACCAATATAGTTTGTATACTTCAGGTTTTAAAATGAGGTTTGATAGGCAGCTTTAAAAACAAAGGAATTATTATTTTAAATGATTACACTGATTTAAGTGATATAGCCTATTGAACAAATAAATCCAGTGTTTCTTTGGTTGTCTGGTCTTCCAGTTGCATTTAAAAACAAAACAAAACCAAGAATGTATATTTTATAATCTCAATTAAGATACAAGATAGATAGATATATACAGATATAGATGCCTAATAACATGTTGTAGTAGGTTCGTGTTGCCCAAGATTTTTCTCCCAAGAATTTCAATCCAAGCAGATGCTAACTTCTTGCCAAATTAGGCTTCTGCTCCTAGCCCATTTTTGCTCATCTTGAACATTTAGACAGAGTTAGAGGTATTTTAAAATAAATTTACTATTTTAAAGAGATTGTTAGGCCTAGCCAAAAAACGATGTAAAACAATCCAGCCAAAGTTTAGTTCTTTATTTGCACACACCATTTAGATAGAATCTTGCCAGGCTAAACCTAAACTACTCTACCATAATGGATATGCCCTGGGAGAGTCACATAGGCACATTCCATGCCAGACCACCAAGAGATAGCAAACTGGTAAGCTAGACAGGAAGTTGAAAAAGTTGAGGAAGACAAAGGCAATCATTTCTGTATTGTTGCCAAGAAAATGACACTGGCATGATAACACCAGAAGCCAAGATTATCTTGAAATAATCTTTAGTAGCTAATCTATTGTTAGATAGCCAGTGGAGTGTGATAATCTTTCCGATTTTAAATGAACAGTTTTTAGAAACCTTTATGCTTTATTAAGTTAGATATGCTATGCAACTTAACAGAATTGTAGATAGTACATTTTTATGTGTATAACATCAGTATAAAATGTTTCTTATAAATAGAATATTTAGGGCCTTAATATTCTGATTAGTTTCTTGTTTCTGAATGGAAAATACTCTTGAGAGCTAGTTGGATAAAATGCTGTGTCTGTGTTGTCTTTCTATTGGTAAAATTAAGGGCTGGTACCTTGACAAAGAAGCAGTTTTGTATATAAATAACATAAGATCCCCCCCCCCCCTATATTCTAAGGAAAAATTGCCTGATATCAAATACCTCTCAGACAGTCCTCGACTTATGATCATTTGAAGTTTTTGTGGTGCTGAATGAAAGAACTGAAAATAGGTTCCTGAAGTTATGGCCACTGCAGCACTTCTGCATGAGATCAAAATTTGGGCGCTTGGCTGTTACGGTCATAGGAGCCATCTATTTTCTCACCTTTTGGTTCCTTATAGTCCTCAGCCCCTGCTACCCTAGCCAGCCTTCATCATCATTTTGCTGCTTCTGATGACCAAGCGTGTCTGACTTGGCATCTGCTAGCTGCACATGGTTGCGCATGGCTGTTTCTTATGAGACCTGGGGAAGATAGCATCAAGTGGAGAACAGTTGCCTCATGAAGGGCTAGGTTGGCCATACCTTGTCAGAATTGGGAGCAAGAAGATGGCTTAAGATCAGCTGGGGCTTTTCTATTTGTTGCCCCATAAGACAGGGAGTAGAGTAACAAAGGAACAGAGATGGGGTGGCAGGTGGCAGGATTTGAAAGGGAGGCACTTACCAAGGCTCAGGACTGGGGGGAACCAATTCCACTATTCCTGATTGCCATTGTTAACTGAGAATTGTGGGTCATTAAGTGAGTACCCTCCCCAATCCAAGGGTTGGGTACTCAGTTAATGGCCCACAATTCTCAATTAACAATGGCAATCAGGACTAGTGAAATTTCTGTTACTAAGCAGTGTGGTCACATGACATTGCACTTTATGACAGCATTGTTTAGCGACAGAAATTCCGCTCGCAATTGTGAGTATAAGTTGTGGAGTACCTGTATTATTCCTGTTCAGTTCGGACAGTACTGTCTATTTTCCTCATGAATATCTGAACATGAGACTCAATATTATGTGCTGTCTTACTTACTGTGTTAATAATCTATTCATTTGAAATACTAGATTTTTCCTACATTAGATTGCAAAGCTGATTCTCTATTTAGAAAAATATTGTAGTTGTAGTTTTCAGAATTTGGGAACTATGGAGGATACTTTCTTTTGGAGAAAAGAAAAGTCGCCTGTTTCTAAATGGAATTCTCTGAAGGTAGTATCCTCCATTGATCCTCCATTAAAAAGGGTAAATAAGAATTTGACTCAGAACAAAATAATCATAATGGCATCAACACATGCGCTAATAGGGCTTGTGGAAGGGAATGTAAAGCTCTTTTGATCTTGCTAGTGATTTTCTGAGGTGACTTGCCATAGACGTCACTATCCAAAATAGAGGATCTATGGAGGATATTACCTTGAAAGAATTCTAGTTAGAGGTAAGTGATTTTCTATTTTTTTAAATACAATGAATGTTACTAATCTTTGTTGCCCCTTCCCAAAAATCAATCTGGTCACGGTTTCTAATTGTCACCACAAATATTTATAATTTCTAGTAGTATTTTAAAGGAAATATTTTATAATTAATTTTATTTGGGTATATTTAGTTGTTTCCTGGTGACTCTTAAAAATAGAACTTGAGGGTTTTTTAACTCTGATCCACAATTGTACTCATAAAATGGAATATTTTGATACTTGTTTTTAAGACTGCTAACAAGATAATTTTAAAAAACCCGGCCTCAAGGCTCTTTGCAGACTCTGCATTGCTGCTTTGTAGCTAAAAAAATGTAAACAATGACATAAACCACAAAACTCATCCATGGTTCTCCTGAGATCATTAGAAACCACACTTGAATCATTTTGGAGTTTTACACTAAATTCCAAATGTGATATCTGAAAATGCATTCTGCTATATGAAATGCCAATGAAAACAGGAAGAACCTATATTACCATAATTTTTCTTTTAGTTCTAGTTTGTTTGAAAATGGTTCAACAAGTTGAATGTGGGGGAAAAATTAAATCCCACATAGATGCAAGCTCAAGCCTCATGTTTCCCCATGACAGCCTGCAAATTATATTAAACATATGAGGAATTGCAAATAATATTCTAAAAATGTAGCCTAAACCATCTTTAATAAGCTAGAACCCTTGTAAAAATATATCTGGCAGTCATTCAGCAATGGATCGTTATTTTTGCCTTGAATACCATAGCTGCAGAAGAAATACAGTAGACCTTTTCTATTTTAAAATAGTAGCTTTGCTGCGTTAAATATTTTACCTACATATTTAATTTGAATATTTTATCCTTGAACTTGAAAAAAGTAATTTTCCAGATGTTTATAAAATTAATTTGCTCTAGATTGCTTTGATTTTAAATGTACATTTAATCCTAAATGTACAGTTGAAATACATCTATTTGTCATTTGCATTTAAATGTCATCTAAGAAAAGATTAGTCCCTTTATTTAATATTTAATTATATTTAATTATTCTGATCAATAGGAATTTGAAGTGCCCTTTTTAGACCAGGAGAAGCCATAAAAAAAGTCAGCTTCATAGAAGAGTATACTTTAGGAAAGTAAAAGTCCACACAAGTCTTTTAATCATGTTGATAATGTTCAGATTAAACCAAAGTAACCAAGATATACCATTATTTTAGTACTTCTTGTTTTCGTGTTTTATAAAATAATCAGCCCAAATGGCTACATTTTACACACAGATAAGAATTAATCAGCTTTAGAATAGGCAAGAGGAGTTATTGATCTATGATACAATAAGGTTAACCATGTATATGGATTTAATCTGACGGGTACTAAACAATCTAATCACTTGCCTAAAAAATTACCTAGAACAAAGATTACAAATAACTTTCCAGTTTTGGAAATATATTTGTGTAAATATTTTAAAATGTTATAGTCCTTGACTTATTATCACAATTGGCACCTGAACTTCTTTCACTAAGAAATGCAGTTGTTAAAACAATTGTGCTCAATTTTATGACTTTTTTTGTTGTGTTTTTTAAGAGAATTACGTGATTGTTAAGTAAATTGGCTTCCCCCATTGACTTTGCTTGTTGGAAGTCCTCTGTAACTATTACAAATGGTGAACATGTGAGTTTGGGAAACTGCAACTGATGTAAATATATGCCAGTTGCCAAGCACCTGAATTTTGATCACACGATTGCAAGGATGCTGTGGTGGTTATAAGTGGAAGAATTAGTCGTAACTCACTTTTTTGAACAGTCTGGTCCTAAGTCAAGAACTATTTGTAATTGCCCTAAGAACACATTATTAAGCATATTAAGATCTAATCTAAAAGGAGACTTACTAGACTTTCGAAGTGCCATTTTGAATATCATAGAAAAATGGTAGAACTAAGATGACATTGCAAATAGCCAGAAGTAGTAAATCTTACATAACAAGATAAGATTTATAACTATGTTAAGGCAAAATTTCTAAATTCAAACAAATTTAGTTTGTTGAACACATGATGGTTGCTTTCTACATAATGCTTGCTTTATACTTTAACAGTATAGGGATGTTTCAGAAATACCTGTCCTGAAAGTTTTAAAATCCTCCAAAGTCATTTTACTTTTCTCTCATTCCAGCTATGTTACCTACATGCATGAGGGAGTGGAGGTGGGGGTAGGAAGAGAGAAAGAAAGTTTTTGAAGCAGCAATAGCTGTAGTGAGTATAAAGGAGGGCAGAGGAAAGATCAGATTTGATCAGAAACATTGATCAGATAAATAAGGTATATGTCCAGACAAAGACTGTGGATATAAAAGAGGGAGGAAGAGAAGCACGTTCAGACTTGTAAGGTTCTCTAACTAGAGTACAGCTGTCGTAAGAGGTTTAGGTCTACATGGTGTCTGTTTCTTAGTCTGCTCTAGGGCTGACACACACTGACTTTTCAGAGAATACAGAAGCTGTAATAATTTTTAAAAAGAAGTCTGTCTCTCTATCACAACAATTTGTAAGATACCCTTTTGCATTGACATGTCACATTACAGTAGCTTGTGTAATTTTATTATAAGACAATAAAGACCGTTAATGTTGCATTTTGCTCTTGTAATTAAATAATTATCGGTGTTAGTTGAATACTATTTCCCATTAAGTTTTTTGGGGGGGAGAGTCTTCCCTACCATTACATCTGCCACTAACTCCACTGATTTTCCAATGAGACTAATTTCAATTTAATATGATCTGCAGGTGAGAGCAATACAGCAAGTTGGATCTGACTGGTTGCACTTGATTTGAGAAAGTAAATACTTGGTCCTGACTGTATATTTATAGAGATAATTTCATGGACTATTAAGAATATAAAACTAAAAGAATTAAAGAAATTTCACATTTTGTAATTATAAAATTACAAAGCTTCTAGAAATAAAAAAAATAACAGAATGAAAAATAAGATTATTAAGAACTATATAAATATGTTTTTTAAGGTGATCTGTAAAGAGATTAAAATACTTGGTTTAATTTTCTCCTTGGTAAGCAATAAAGCCATTAAATAATGCATTACCATTCATGGATTTTTATCTAGTGTTAGAAGATCTTTAGGAGCATCACCACTATATATTGTCTATATATAAATATAGCACAGTATGGTTCCTTGTTGACTTGCACATCACACAGAGCTTACATAAATTTCACATGCCTATTTTTTCAGTCATTCACATGTCATTTACTTCTTAATTAAAGAGATATAGTTTTCTTTTTATTTCAATATTTCTAGGAAAAAAATAGAAATGTTATGGTATGCACAACTTCAGAATTGTAATTAGCACATTTTCCCTAAAAATATTTAAGGCATAGTTACTATCAAAATTTCTACAGTATGTGTAAGAAATGTGCATGTTGGCTTTAGATTTTAATATGTATAATGTGGGGGTCAAACATCAAATTGACATGCACTTTAGAATTTTCAGTAGCAACCCCTTTTGATAAAAAAATTTTTTTGCAAAAAGTGTTCTTTCCATTCCATGGTTTTTAGATAAAGTATGTGTTTTCTAGATTTTTTTTTAAAGCAATTACAGAAAATCATAACAGCATGTTACTTTTCTCCATAGTGGGTGGAGCTAACTTCCAAGAATGGGATGACACCGTCCCTTCAGCCAATAAGGACTGAGTCTGACAAATTGTATATCTTCGTCCTCCTTCCTCAATTCCTCCTCTTTAACTCAGACCTTTGCCTGACCGGGACGCTTGTTTTTCTTGTTTCCATTCTTCAGAAGGTCCCTTCCATTGCTCATCGAGTTTGACACAGTGAGTTCTTCCCAGCTGACTGGTTTGACCATTAGGGTCGCTGGGATGTAACCATTAGGACTTCGGCTCTTTCCGTCTGCCAAGCCGAGTGCCATTGCATTCATGGAGCGTTTCCCTTCATTTTGGCCTTGGGAGCTTTTCTCCGCTTTAATTTGTCCGGGTCAGATTGAGGCATTGTGGTCTGGCCAGAACAGCATTGCCATCACTAGCATTCTCAGTTTGCCTGTTGTTACTGGATCTGTTGTGCTCGCGCGAGCAATGGCCAGAAGAGATTTTGGGTTATCTTCTGCTTAGCCAGGGGGTGACAGCACGACCTACTTTCGCCACAGCGGATTGCATTCACGCGACTGCTTGTCACCTGCCCTCCAGCATAGGGGTCTTGCCCCACAGGCCGGTATTGCTGCCTGCCACTTGGCCACCTGTTGTTTTGCCACCACTTATCCTCACAACAGCACAAACGGCATATTTGATTGGCTTGATTCAGGTCGCAGAGGCTGCTTTTGTCCTTCAGCAGCCATTTCGACAGCAACATGGCCATCTGGCTGTAGTGGTGGCTATTTTGGATATGCGGCGGCTATTTTGTTCCACCAGGACTCAGGTGTTGGCCATTTTGAGTGCCACGGTGGCCATTTTAAGCATACTTTTTCCTTTTTTGATAGTGGCAACCATTTTAGAGGACAGTGGCTATTTGTTTACCAACACAGGCATGGCAGAGGCAGGCAAAACCAAGCATAAACGTTGCTCAAACAAGAGCCAGCATACGGCGCCAACAGATTCATCTCAAAAGACCTCTCCTACCACGGCTAGCCCTTCCTCCCATAGGGGGCGCTCCCCCCGCCCACATTACTCTGCCTCTGCCAGCCCGAATAAGGTCTCCAGGGACAACCAGAGGGTTGAGGGGCGCAGGGCCAAAGCACTAGACAAAATTTGCTCCAGGTCTTCTCGCGACAAGCAAGCCCCTAGTTGGGGTCGCTCAGAGGAGACCGTCTCAGCAGCTAGGAGTGATTTGGATGGTGGCCAGGCTGAGGTGGGTCTCATTTTCCTTTTCTTCTTCTTCTTTCTTCTCCTCTGTCATGTCCTTCGTTTCTCTGTCATTTTTCTCTGGTAT
>JANHGD010004485.1:25454-35725 GCA_027560375.1 Imantodes cenchoa | reverse complement strand
TCTGGAAATTGCCAGCAGGTTTTAAAAAAAAACTTTTTCTGGTGGATGGCTGCCTCTCCAATGGCAATCTGCCAAGGACCTCATGTTCAAGGTGGACCAGAATCCGACGGGAGATTCAGAAATGAGCTTTTATGGACCCAGAGGGACCAACAGGGGCCATTCAAGGAATCAGGGCAAAATGTCGTGAGGTTTGCATTGTCTCTGCCCGGGGATGGTTTGCAAGCCTTGTTATCACTGCATGGTGTGATGTCTACTGAAGCAAAATGCACAACACGAAGCACTGTAAAAACAGACATCCCAGGTAGGAACTCAGCCATTTGGAGCTACCTCAAAGGTCTGGCTGAGGTCTTCCAAGAGAACAGCTGGATTTCCCCACCCAGCCCCTCCCCCAGCGTGGAGCCATCTTGGATCCAGCCAGTTCCCACACATCCCCTCACTGCCCATCATTCAGGGTTCAGTTACAGTCCTCGCCTCCTTTGGCAAGACCCTGCCTTGACAAATGGGATGTAACTCATTTGAAGCAGAGGACTCTTGTACCTTTAAGACTTATTATTTGAGGTTTATAGAAATGCTTCTGGATTTGAAGAGTGTGCCGTTTGATCCTTTGATTATAAAGATTGTATGCATATAATTACTTTTACTAAGATGTAATTATGCATTTTATTTTGGGCTATTAAATTCATGTGTACGCAAGATAAAAATCCTTTTTTTGTTTTATATTACTCCAATAGCTCGACAAATGCATACATGCTTATATATAGACTAAAGGATACAACTAGAAATGCAAGTAAGTACACATTCCATTATTCACAGGTTGATTGCTGTTTTAATGATATTTCTGATGTGATTGAATCACCTCATTTCTATAAAATCTAGCTAAATTGCTATTCTTTTCTCCAGTTCATGAAAGGAGAAAAATTAATGGGAAGACATATATAGGGTTTTTTTTCTCCTCTTTGAATTTGATAGCATGCAGCAGAAAATAGTTTTTGTGAACATGGATTTGGAAGGCAGGTAAAATGATTGTTGGAAGTATATTTGTTCAGATTAGCTGTTTTTGAAGACAGAGTAAAGCAGTGTTTTGTTTACTAAATTTCATGCACTGAGCTAATTGTTTGATATGTGAGGTGCATATTTTTACAGATAAGTGTGTATATATATATGTGTGTGTGTGTGTATATATATGTGTGTGTGTGTATATATACATACATAAAGAGTGTGTGTGTGTGTGTGTGTAAAGGAATAAGTTGGTCTATTTTAGCAGTGGGTCCATTTCACATACTCCTAGACAGCATTCCTTAAGGCAGGGGTCCCCAAGCCTTTTGGTTCCACAGACCAATGGTGGAGGCAGCAGAGGGGGAATGATTTTACTCATGCAATTTAAATGCTCCACATTCACAAATGAAACTTTGCACACTCGCATGCTACTTCAACGACCCATTTCCCAACTGGCCATGGCCTAGTAGTGGTCCATGGCTCAGGCTAAAGTTGTATGTGTAATTTAAAGTAAGATTAGTTTACAAAATAACAAAATACTGCAAAACCAAGTTGTTGTTTTTTAAAAAGCTCACTTTCTTATTGCATTGATAGAGTTCTTAGAAGTCAATGAATATCCAGAGCATATTAAACGATTGGTAGAAAAAGAAAAGGAACTGGAAGAACAGGAAAAGAGGCAGCGTGAAATAGAACGCAATACTTGCAAGGTATGTTTTGGCACATTTCACCTCAAATGTTTGCTTAGATCAAGATGAGCAGATGCTTTTATACATATTGATAGATGGAAAAAACTTTATTAAACAAGGTTAATTCTAAACTGGGTGGAGAATATTAAATTTCTGACTTTCAGCAATGGTCTGATTTATGATTATATGCTGCATTGGCATAATACAGTAAGCCAATATGTATTCTTTCATATCATATTTCATTTTTTAAATTGGTTTTTTAGTAGGGGTATTTTAAATTGTTTTCAGCCGAATCTATTTAATTCTGTCTTATCCTATTTATAAATGTTTTATATTATGTGTTTTATCTAATGGCTGTACACCGCCCTGAGTCCTTCAGGAGTAGGGCGTTATATAAATCTAATAAAATCAAAATCAAATCAAATCATTTGATATGGATTAAAATTTTAAAAGATTTTTTCTTTATACTTGGCTTATCTTTTTGATGTAGTTTAGAAATTTTGAAAATACATATTTTTAGAACCTAGGTAAAGTAACTTAATACATACCATATTCTGGAATTTTGCTAATCTAATACTGTGTTTCATTTCTTAATGTCACCTCATGAACAGAATCATGACTACTGTTTATTCATTGATATAATATTAGCTGTGCGATACAATTTGTTGGTTTGAAAGAGTCTTTGAAATGTAAAGCATGTAAGATGATTGTGTTTTTTCCAGATCTTTTTTTCTTTTAATTGTTGAATATCTCTTTTCTTGCAAAAATGCTGATGCACAAAACGTAATTCAATATGCTATCAAGTAGATTGAAAAAGCTATTCGATTTTTTTTCTGTCAATGGCATTTACAGATAAAATTATTCTGTATGCATCCTGTAAAACAAATAATGATGGAAAATAAACTGGAAGTTCATAAAGATAAGACTCTGAAGGAAGCTGTGGAGATAGCTTATAAGGTACAATACTTTACAGGTTAATTGCTAAATTGATCAAGATCTCAAGGGCTACATGAAACTTGTATATATGGGGTTCTTTGAAGCCATTTGTCTGCTTATTGTTGTCTTTCTGTTTGCATTGGACAATAATAGAATGATATTGGTTATTTGAGTCATGAGCCAAGTATAGGGCAGTTATAAAAATCATTAAATAAATATTTTTAAGTATTTAATCTTACCGTAGCTTCTGTTAGTATTCTTTATTAATTGAAAGTCATAACAGACCCATTGTGGTATAGTAATGAAGATATTGGATGAGTGTTTGAATTCCTAGAGGGAAGGGAGGATACAAATATAACAGAATTACTACATTTGTGGCAATTGTGCCAAAGAATCTTACCAGATCACATATTAAGGGACAATAAAGATAAAGTTGGTATTATTTTTAGATTAGTGGCCATGCATGTAATTCCTATAATTTTTTTGTTTTTTGTTAACAAACCTGACATGTCTGGAGAAGTTGAAATTAAAATGTTTTTCTGCAGTTTTGACGGAACATTTGAATAGCATTTCAATAACACTATTTTTTACTTTTGTATGGGTTATAGATAATGGATTTAGAAGAAGCAGTTCCTTTGAATTGCTGTCGTCTTGTTAAATACGATGAGTTCCATGATTATCTGGAACGATCCTATGAAGGAGAAGATGACTCTGCAATGGGAATCTTGCTTGGAGGTGTTAAATCAACCTACATGTTTGATCTTCTTCTGGAAACCAAGCAACCTGATCAGTCTTTCCAATGTTACAAACCTGGTGGTAAGTTATACTTTATAAAATTGTGATTTTATTAATGCAAAATAAAATGATTTTGATAAACATACATTATAGTGTGTATTTTACAGTAAGTACCAGTATATTATCTTTAAATTGAGTATTTATGGGGCAAGTATTCTTTTTAACCTTTTTGCCATTTGTGATATCTTCTTCATGGTTTATATTTATTATTTTGGCAGAAGTCATGGTAAAGGTTCATGTTGTTGACCTAAAACAGGACACAGTGGCTCCTCCAATTAGTGTCCGTGCTTATTTGAACCAAACAGTTACAGAATTCAAGTATCTCATTTCAAAGGTAAATATCTTGCACTTTATTCTTTTTTTTTCTGAGTTTTTCTTTAGAGTATTAAAAGCACTCATTTTATCTTGCTTTTCCTGTTACCATAGGCCGTACACTTACCTGCTGAAACAATGCATGTTGTTTTGGAACGTTGCTATAATGATTTGCGTCTTCTCAATGTGGCTAACAAAACACTTAAAGCTGAAGGCTTTTTTAGGAGCAATAAAGTAAGATATTTTTTCTTTAGTTTTTCTTTCAAAGTATAAATATAAATATAGTATTAATCTCAGATTGTCTACAAAAATATAATAAAATGCTTTTACAAAATAATTTCCAGTAATAGGTTTATTACATGTCAGAGAGACAATAGGGTTAATATAATGTAATTGTTCAATAGGAATTTATCTGTAGTTTTATTTGCTAAAGACAGTTTCTATAAGAGGTTAAGATTTTTCCTCGTGGATTTACTTTTTTTTACATTTTAGGTATTCGTTGAAAGTTCAGATTCTCAAGATAGACAGCTGCCATTTACAGATTCACAGTTATGGAAGCTCCTAGACCGCCATGCAAATACAATCAGACTGTATGTTTCATTACCGGAACAGTCTCCTGGATCACTGTTCAGAAGGACAATATTTCAAAAGGCGAGTGGAGATTCAGGCAATTTAGATGCAAATTGTGAAGCAGGGAAAGGATCTTTACCTAATACAAAATCTGTAGAAGCTATCCTAGAAGAGAGCACTGAAAAACTTAAAACCTTCTCCTTACAGCAACAGCAGCAGGAAGGAGATAATGGCGACAGCAGCAGGAGCACCGAGGCCAGTGACTTTGAAAATATCGAATCGCCTTCCAATGAGGCAGATTCATCAGCATCAACAGAAAACCAGGAACTCGAAAACCAAATACAGGTTTCTGATACAGACAATTTCCAGTCAGAGGAGCGATCAGATTCCGATTTGAACAATGACAGGAGCACAAGTTCAGTGGACAGTGATATTCTTAGTTCCAGCCACAGCAGTGACACATTATGCAATGTCGATAACGCCGCTATATCCTTGGCGAATGGACTGGATTCGCACAGCATAACAAGCAGTAGACGATCCAAAGCCAACGAAGGGAAAAAGGAAACATGGGATACTGCCGAAGAGGACTCTGGAACCGACAGTGAATATGATGAAAGTGGGAAAAGCAGAGCAGAAGCCCAGTTTATGTACTTCAAGGCAGAGCCCTATATCGCAGAAGAAGGTTCAGGAGAGGGGCAGAAATGTATGTATGAAAAACAGCAACGTGAAAGATGTTTTTTCTAGTAATGTAGATTGCTTGTTTATTTATTAATATCTATATATGTTGTATACATTCCTGCAAAATACATTTATACATGCAGTCTTGTTGTTTGTTTGCATAAAATGAAAGGTGGTTCTAGGTGCTTAGATGTAGGTACTCCTTGATTTACCACCACAACTGGGACCAGAATTTAAGGTACTAAGTGATACAGCTATTAATTAAATAATGTGGTTGTTAAGTCAATCGTTTGTTTATTAAATGAATCATGCAGTCAGTAATCAAATCCTGCTTCTCCTATTGAGTTTACTTGCTGGAAGCTGACTGGGAAGGTCACAGATCATGATCACATGACTATAGGGTGCTGCAACCATTGTAAATGTGAGCTGGTCGCCAAACACCCAAGTTTTGATCATGTGACCACGAGGAGGGTATGATGGTCGTAACTTCATTATAACGTTGTTAAATTAATGGCCATAAGTTGAAGACTACCTATACTACTAGTCATGCACATGCATTTAAGGGATTATAGTAGAATCAAGTTAAATTCAAGAAAAGGAAAGCTGCATCATTTCCCTTCATCGGTAGAGAATGCTGTGATATTGAGGCTTTGATTTATTACTTCCTCTATTGATTAGAAAAACTTTGGGGAATACTACCAGAAGGAAGCTCCTGCTTCCATCTGATCGGCAATCAGAGAATAAATCTGATCATTTTTTTTTTCAATAAGCAGAAGAAGCTGTGAAAAATGGAGGAAGCAGTTCTGTACATACCACTTTGGGGAACTAAATGAAATGTAGTGTCTAAATCAATAAACTTTAAGGCAAGAGTAGTTAATTCTTCAAAGTCTGGCAATATATTTGTTTTGGGAGAAGATTGATTTTTGCCAATAAATTGTTAACAAAACCATTGTGCATATGTGACACACCATGTGCAGTTGCTAAAAATGACATTTTCTGAAAATTTATAACAGCATTGAGTATAAATTAAATGTTAAGGCAATTTCAAGATGCAGTTTAACTGTAATGCGTAGTTTTAAAACATACTATTTTTTTCATTAGACGGACCATATATCTATATCTATCTATATCTTGATATATCTATCTATATCTATCTCTCTATCTCTATATATCTATCTATCTATCTTATCTATCTATCTAATTTATAATCTCACACATGCCCCAATCACCTGCTGTACAATTTCCTTATATGTGAAGTTACATATTCTATACAGTGTTAATGGATGTGATAACTGTCTCTGTCTCTTGTAACTTGAAACTAAAGAAGAAAAGGGAATATGTGTATCTATTAATAATATGAATGAAATTGTATTGGTATACATGTGGCATAAGAACTGAGTTTGTTTTTCAGGTTAATATTTTTTTCTTGGTTTAGGGTTGTTGATTCATGTTGATAAAAGAATTACACTTTCTGCCTTCAAACAACTCTTGGAGCCGTTTGTTGGAGTTCCATCTTCTCAGTTTAAGGTCTTTCGAATTTATGCCAGCAATCAAGAATTCGAGAGTGTCCGGTTGAATGAGACTCTTTCATCCTTCTCAGATGATAACAAGGTTAGCAAAATATATTATTGAATTCTGGTGGGAAGCATATAAAATGTGTTGTTTTTCAAGAGAACGTTTTATGGTTTTAATATAGTTAGATGGTATTTATCTTTTTAAAAATCTACCATCTGCAGCTCAGTATATAACATTTTGTGATCAAAAGGCAATCCTCATTTAACATCCTTTCGTTCAGTGATTTTCAATGGTGCTAAACGAAGGTACTTATGAGTCCTTTTAGTTGCGGCCATCACAGCATCCCCATGATCATGTGATTGTGATTTGGGCAGTTGGTAACTGGCTCACAGTTAAAACAGTTGCATTGTCCCACAGTCCTATGATCACCATTTGTGATCTTCACTGTCAGTTTCTGACAAGCAAATTCAATAGGGAAGCCAGTAAGAGGTTGCAAATAGCAATCGTGATAATAAGACACTGAAACCATGCAGGATTCACCTAACTGGGGCTGCCGGAACTGCTGCTGTTAGTCTTAGCCAAGGTCCCAAATTACTATTGGTAAGTGAGACCTACTTGCATATTTATTAAATCTTCCCAGTGCACTGCAGTTACAAAATACTTATTGCAGAGTTTAAACTGTTCTTTGTTAATTATAATTGGATCATGGAAAGTTGGATAGGTAATTTTTAAAAATCCCATATCCCACATCAATGACAGGCCAGTAGATGCTGCTTTCATAATCCCTGCAATTTGAACGACCTCTTTTGAAATCTATTCCATAGCCGTACTGTCCAACTATTTGAATCTGGAGGTGGTGTTTTTTTCCATTTTCAGTCAAACAAAAATAAAAGTTTCTCACTCATGCGTATATACACACCCTATTATTCACCTTTCACTGGGTGTCTTGACACTGAAGAAACTTTAGGAGATTTATGAAATTATATAGGAGTAGTAGGTGGTTAAAAGTAATCAATATTGCATGAATTTAGTTAACGCCTGCCTGCATCTCATTCTTTTCCCTGTAAAGTTTTCATTCAAGAGTAATCCAATATTTTTATAGTAACAGAAGTGTGAAATTCTTATGCTCACAATTTCTGGGATGCTTATCCATAACGGCACCTAGTTTTCTCAAATTTGATTATTGAATTTTGAAGTGCATTACATTGTCACAGACACAAACATTTAATGGTTGCTTAACTGCCAGTATTCTGTGTTAAGGACAAGAGACTTTTTATTTTTTATTTAAAGATAACTATCAGGTTTGGAAGAGCACTAAAGAAAGGGGAATACAGAGTCAAGGTTTACCAACTTTTGGTGAATGATCCAGAGGTAAGTAAGATATGAAACTCCTAAAACATCTTTAACAATGTAATTGTTAAAAAGTGAACCTCCTACATCCAATGTAGCCAATAGCCGAGAAGTAAGATTTAGCAAAAGCTGCACAGTTCCAATATGGGCATCATATTACTAGCAAGTTTTAGAAGTAGTTAACAAAATAAATTCTCTGGGAAATATACTCTAATTGCTCTAATTCACAATTTTTCCAATATGTATACATGTTGTTCTGATGGGACACAACTCATTAGAGTAGCAGAAAACTGTTGTTTGAGTTGCCAAAAGAAACTTCTGACAACTGTAATAAAAGTAAGCATTTTCATCTGATTTCTGTTAGCCTTGCATGAGGAGGATATTCTGATATTCTGGTTAAAGTCTCCCAAGTTCTCCCCACTTCCCTTGTGGGGATATTTAAAGAATTATGTGGACAGGAATAGGAGTGAAATATTAATTAAAGCAATAATTGGAAAGCATTTTTAAGTAAAAAAGGGAGGGGTTGTATGTATCGCCATAAATTCAGACATAAAACTAGTTGCTAGAATAAAATGTTTGCAAAATAAATAACTATTTTTAGCTAAGTGATCAGAATAAAATGTATTTTTAAAAAAGGAAGTTACAGCTACTTGAATCATAAGGCATCCAGGCTATCAGGTTTTTTTGTTACCTGATTTAAGTACCAGGTCTTCCCTGTTAATATTTTCTAGCTACACAAAATAATAATAATCAGTTTCTTTTCATTGTTAAAGGATCATGGACATATATGTTTGATGCACAGGAATACTGAGCCTTTAATGGAAGGTTGAGATGCACTATTAATAAAATTTAATACACACAAAATATTTTGCATAACTTTTTATCTGTATAGCATCCTCTTTACTCCTCCTTAGACAAGCCATAATTAAAATTAGAAGCTTCTTTGAATGTTAAATTCTACACCATCTAAAGCCATCAAACCAGAGTCTGTGGCCAGAAGGGCCTTTTGACTGGTGCACCGGTTGTGGCCTTACTTATAACAGGACACTCTGAATATATATTCTTGCCTATTTCATGTGTGCCTGTATTTCTGAGATCATCTGTACATGGGATTGTCCTTGAAGAACACCTGAAAACTTCAACCTGAAGTTTTGTTTTTGAGGGCAATTTAAGACTTTTCTGATTACCTGGAAGCCTTATATGGATCAATATCTGGGTATTTTAGAGGGCGCTAATATAAAGTATATCTTGGTCCTCAGTCTGGATAAACAGGGAGCACCTCTTGAAGTATGATGCCAGGGAATGCAGAGATAAGCATTCTTGGTGGATTCTCCCCTCTTTTGAAACAGTTTACCACAAGAAAAGAATGCCTTCCCCAGTCTCAGCGCCTTTAAGAGAATAATGAAATAATTAAAAACAAGGAGTGTTTTTTCTAGAAGGCCTTTGAAGATGCAATAACTAGAAAAATATCCACACTATTATGGCTTCAGTTTTGAATGATTTTTAAATTATATTTTATTATATTATATTGTGTGCTGTACTGTCTTTACCTAGATGATCTGTAATAAGCAGATTTGTAAGTCAAATAAGTAATCCATACTTCTTTTTTTGTGTCCTGACACACTGTTATATATATCTTCCTTTCCCGTTCAAGTGCACATGGACAGCACTGCTGCTGGCAGGCAAAAAAATCTTTGTTGATATATTTTGTGAAAAGAAAAAGTAGGGATACTCACAATATGAAAACTTTCTAACAAGTTATCTATTTAAAATGTGTTTTCACAGCCCTGCAAGTTTCTTATAGATTCAGTTTTTGCTAAGGGAATGACAGTGCGGCAATCAAAAGAGGAGTTACTTCCTCAGCTCAGGGAGCAATGTGGGCTGAATTTGACTGTTGACAGGTAAACATCATTAAAATGAATCTCAAAATTCTTATTTTGACAATTGAAAAGGGTTCTGAGGTAAGAACTGTTGACCTTATGTTTAAAAAAAATAATCATATCTTTATTTTCTTTTGGACTTTTGCTACAAATAAATCATTATACTCTTGTTTTATTTTATTGATATTAATGTGTTTTGTTTCATAACTGAAATGAACCAGC
This sequence comes from Imantodes cenchoa, assembly GCA_027560375.1. Taxonomy (NCBI): domain Eukaryota; kingdom Metazoa; phylum Chordata; class Lepidosauria; order Squamata; family Dipsadidae; genus Imantodes; species Imantodes cenchoa. The sequence continues at coordinate 25,785 of JANHGD010004485.1, read as the reverse complement.
ATTTATTTACACTTTCTAATATGTAGCACACAGTAGTAATCTTTGCACCAGTCTTTTAGTTTTCAACAACCAATACTTTATAGATTTTCTAAGACAAAAATTCTTTTGATGGGTATTTTTTCTTATAAAATGAAGGAACCTGACTGAAAATTTTAATTTACTGCTTTTAGCTCTGGCTTCTTAGGTTCTTTTGATAAAAACATGTCCTGTGCCTATTTTGGGAAAGCAGCAGGGGTGGGTTGCTACCGGAACAGGGCACTCTGCCGTCCCGGTAGCGCCCCGAATGTTGTGCAACAGCTCCGGTGCCGTTCCAACCGGGCTGTTGCATGCC
>JANHGD010004481.1:44651-59133 GCA_027560375.1 Imantodes cenchoa | reverse complement strand
GAAACTGGTCCACGCAAACAAGTGAAGCCCCATCCTTGGGATGCAGGCAGCATGCGAAACCACACCCTCTCCAATCCACAGAAAAGCCAGTCCACGGAACTGGTCCCTGGGACCCAAATTGTTGGGGGCCATTGATCTAGATCAGTATTGATGAACCTTTTCGGCACCAAGTGCTGAAATGGGAGCATGCCGGAAACCGAAAGAGCAGTCGCCTGGAGCACATGCCTGTGCCAGGAAGATGATTTGCCAGTTTCCATCGCACCACCTGGTCCTCCGGTTTCTGGCATGCATGTGCATGCCAGTGCACATATGCGCACCGGAAACTGGAAAATCATCTTCCTGGCGCGCACATGTGCACTGGGAGGCTACTCTTCCAGTTTCCAGTACTCCCACGCACGTGAAGACCAGCTGGCCGGAACGCTGGAACCTGGAAGAGCAACGGGTGATGGCTCATGTGCCCAGAGAGATGGCTTTGCATGCCACTTCCGGCACTCATGCCATAGGTTTGCCATCATGGATCTAGATACAACTGCTAGATAACTTAACATTAACTGAATTATCACCTCAAAATATATTCATAAATGGCTTAAGAGAATTTGGAGAAAAAATTGAATGGAATGCAACAGGACTTTGTCTTGAGTAATGTATTGTTCAACATTTTAATGAATGAAAGATTGAAGATATGATTATAAATTTTTCAGATGATAGAAATATTAATACCCAGTGGCTAATTAATGCTCAGAGGCTAAAAGATTAGAAAGATTACAAATGTGATTTAACAATGGGCCAAAATGAATGGGGTAGAAATTTAATGAGTAATGTAAAGTCTTGTATCATAGGAGGAAAAAAATTAGGAAAAAAAGGCACAAATTTCAGATCATGGATAGTTTGGCTTTGTAATAGTACAAATGAAAAATAACATAATGTTCTTTCAGTAAAAAGTTCCTGCCATCAACTCTTTGTAAAATAGCAGTCTTCCCATTTTAGCAGCAAATCAACTCCTTTATCACCTTTGCTTATTTTACGTCAACAGAAAACTATTGTTTGATTTTCCTTGTAGTATGAACTTTCCTAGTCATATCGCACAACTTAAATTTACACTACCAGAAATTTGAAACACACTGTATATACAATGTAATAAATTTCTGCTTGCCTAGAAAAAAAGACACAGAAAATGAAAAAGTGATTTTCAAAGAAAATAATGCCAAGGCAGGATTGGAATATACATTGTATGTTCTAACAGCAAGGTAATTGACAATCACATTAATCAGAATACCAATACAGATTAGATTCATCAGCTTTTTTCGCTAACTGGTTCTTAGTACCTGCTGTTTTGCCCTTAGCAATTACTTTACTAATCTTATGCCAGGTTTTTATTACATTTTATGGAAATCTGTACTTCAGAAAATGAAAAATACAAGATGGGAAATATGTATCTGTCTAGCACTGAATTTCATTAAAATTCAACTAACTGAATATGAATCTAATTATGAAAATGTCAACTTGACAGAATTCAAAATTAGCATAAGGTAACTAGCCATTATCCAGATGATGTATTGTATATTTAAACTGGTGAATTCTAGTCCTCTCTTAGGCATCAGGTTAGCTGGATGATTCTGGGATGGTCACTCTTTCTCAGCTCAGGAAAGAAGGCAATGGCAAACCACTTCTGAAAATGCTTCCAAGAAAAATGGAGGAACTTGCTCAGGCAGTCATCAAGAATCAACACTGAATTGAAAAGACAAAAAGAAAACAAACAAACCCCCTACCCCAGGGGTCTGCAACCTGCGGCTCCGGAGCCGCATGCAGCTCTTTGGGCCTTCTGCTGTGGCTCCCTGTTGGGTGATGCCTAGCCTGAGAAGGGCAATGGTGGGGGATGAGAGGGAGAGGAGGGAGCGAGAGATACTCACACAAAGCTACAGAGAGGTGGGAGAGAGAGGTGGGGAGAGAGACAGAGAGATACACAGAGAGATACAGAGAGAGAGGGAGAGGGCGGAAGAGAGAGAGAGAGAAAGAGAGGGAGGGAGGGAGGTGTGTGTGTCAAAGGGTTTTGAGGCACCTGGTGTTTTTTAACAACCAGTTGTCTGCCCTAATGACCAGCTAGCTAGGTGTGGCTGGGTGTGTGTGTTATGTGACTGGGTGGGAGTGAGTGACATCGAGTTGACCATGCTAATCCAGGTTTTGTGGCTCCCGGTGTTTTCTTTTCTGTGAGAAACGGGTCCAAATGGCTCTTTGAGTGTTTAAGGTTGCAGAACCCTGCTTTATATTGTTTGCGTGGGAAAACCTCAGATTCAGCTTACTTCTGAAATCACTTAAGCTTCAGTAAAGTATATTCTTGGCAAAAACAAATGGCCAGGAGTCTTTCTTTGCCAGATGACTGAGTGGGACAGTTGACATAGCTACATGACAGAGCTTTGCTAAAAGAAAGAAGACCTTGGCAAAAGCAGTGATCAAGGAGAGTAAGCTAGCAAAAGATGAAAAAGAGAAAAAGCACACATGCCTGTATAAAAGGGGATACATGAAACATTTTCTACCCAGAATGGTTTTTTTCTTCCAAGCTCCAGTTGTATCCATAGCCTCCCAAATATTGAAAACCTATTGTTTAACAATGGATTCTGAAGGCACGAATGACAAAGATGATTAGCCTTCTAATTTTATTTCTTTATATTTTGTATTTACTATTCATCCACCTTTATTATTTTTATAAATAACTCAAGGCAGCAAACATATCCAATATTCTTCCCTCCTATTTTCTCCTTAACAGCAATCTTGTGAGTTTTGTTGGGTTAAGAGAGAATGACTTGTTCAAAGCCACTCAGCTGGCTTTCATGCCTAAGGTGGGACCAGAATTCACGATATCCCAGTTTCTAGACCAGCACCTTAAACCACGACACCTAATTTGCTCTCAGTTATTATCTTTAATAATGTGAAATTGGTAAAGACATCCCTGTCCATGGTTTCAGCCTTAGTTTTATGTTAATAGACCTATCCGCCTTAATGGTGATGACCTTCACTCAGAAAATCAGATGGTACTTTCTCAGAAAAATTATCTTAAAAAATCAAGAGTTTTTGCTTGTAAATCCCTATCATCAAAGATAAAAAAATGAGTTAGAAGCTGTACAAGGTGCCACAATAAACTTTCATGACTATTTTTTCAATATCTGTTGCCCCTTTATAATATTTGAACATTGACAACTTGCTTGCTGTTTTCATAGCATTTATCTGGTACATGTTTCCATGTATGAAGCCTGTCCATTTACAAGATAAATGAAAAACTAGGAGGGATATCTGTCTGAACATACAGACATTCATGCAACAGAAGTGTTGTTCCAGTAAATATAAACTTACATTTTTATAGGCAATTTAGAACATACATTAAATATCTGCTTTGATTGTATGCCTGTTTTGTTGATAACTATATTTTTTTACCTAAACAGGTATGAATCTGCAGAAATTGCTCTGAATTGTGGAATCATGTTAAGAGAATGCATCAGACATGAACCACTAGCGAAAATAATCTTGTGGTCAGAACAGTTTTACGACTTCTTCAGATATGTGGAAATGTCAACATTTGACATTGCTTCAGATGCATTTGCCACTTTCAAGGTTGTATTGTTTATATTTTATTTCATATTTATATGATATAAAAATTTATATAATAACCGCTGTAGTTCATTTTGAAAAATATATCAAAGAATCAGACAGCCACAAAATAACATTATTAAAATTACAGAAATAACACTTATATTAAAATGTATACTAGTCTTTAAAAAAAAGAGACAAATAACAACTTGTGGCATTTCAGCTGTTGAATTCCAGCAACATAAGAATTGGTTTTAATAAGAATTACAAACTTGGTAGTATTGAGGGGGGAGGGACTGCAGGTTCTCCATTGCTGCTGAAGTAAAAATTGCACAAAAATTATGGTTGTACTAGTTTTCTTCAAAATAGATGAAAACTTCAACTGAGTTATGTGGCATATAAATAATTAACTAAATGGAAAAGAATCCAGGTAGTGCTTGACTTACAACAATTCCTCAAACTTGGCAACTTTAAATCTTGTGGACTTCAACTCTCAGTATAGCTGGCTGGAGAATTCTGGGAGTTAAAGTCCACAAGTCTTAAAAGTTGCCAAGTTTGAAGAGCTCTGCTGTAGAAAATGACTTAATGACCATTTTTCACATTTAGGATCGTTATAGCATCTCCATGGTTACATGATCAAAATTCAGGCGCTTGGCAGCTGTTTCATATTTATGACTCCTGCAATGTCCTGGGTCATGTGATCACCTTTTGTGACCTGACCAGACAATGGCAAAGGCAGATTCACTTAATAATCATGTCCCTAACTTAACAACTGCAGTGATTCAATTGTGGCAAGAAGGATTGTAAAATGGGGCAAAACTCACTTAACAAATGTCTTACTTAGCAAAATAAATTTTGGGCTCAATTGTGGTCATAAGTCAAAGACTACCTGTATGTTAAAAATTGCTTTCAGACCTCCTGGAATTATAGAAAAGGAGAGGGAATATCTTTTAAGTAACGGTGTATTTTCTTATTTTTAGGATTTACTTACAAGGCACAAATTGCTGAGTGCAGAATTTTTGGAACAGCATTATGATAGGGTATGTATTTTTATTTCTTTGTTATAATTTTTTTTTTCAACTATCAGAATAATCAGAAAATAAGAGAGTGAAAAACGAAACCTTTCTTTTCCAGCCAAATATTTTTATTTTCAGCGTTTTCTGGTTTATTGTACCAATACGTCTTGAACCTGGGATGTAAGGGTTTTTCTTAGACTTGGACAGGAATTTCTTGTAGTTGTCTTAAACATGTTAAGAACAAAATTGTTTTTGTAAGAAGCAAACAACATTCCTGGTAGTCATGCTAATCAGAGAAGCATATATGACAACCTTGCTCCATCTACTGGCCATAGCTAATGATAAAAATATAAAGTTGGCTGTTTATAAACTCAAGTATATGATTGCTAAAGAATTAACTGGAAACTCCCTTCCGTCAGCTGCACAATACTTATTCAGATATTTTGTGTATGTAGTACAAGAAAAATGCTAAAAAACAATTAGAACAGTCTAAATGCATTGGAATTCAGTTTCTATGATTTGCATCCAATTCTCTTTGTTTTTATTATTTCTAATTAAATGAGTCACTTGGGATCATTCTATTGATTGGTAAGGCCATGATTATTATTATTTTCTTCTATCCAGTTCTTCAGTGAATATGAAAAATTGCTCCACTCAGAAAATTATGTAACGAAACGACAGTCACTTAAGGTAAAAAAAATCACTGTGCAATGATATAAGAAGACTTAGTTATTCTGTTCCACATTAAAATAAAAGTGTCAGGAGGATTCTGAATTTTAGGAAATTTGTATGTTATATATTTAACTTGTTAAGACTAATTCTGCAAGTATGCTTTGCCAGAAAATAATAACTAAAGCTTTAAGCATGTAATATAAATTTCTACTATAAACATTACTCTTTTTTAAAAAAAAATGGAATTAGCAATACTAAAAAGATTGTTTTACCATTTTCTCCCACTTCTTCCATCTCTGGTCTAATCTGGAAGAAGGCTTCCATATTTGTTCTTTGTCCTTCCATTCAACAATTATTGGTCCATAAGACTGTGATGACCTCCATTTTTAATGATTTTTTTTTTGAATGAATCCTGATAATTTTAACAATTTACATGGCAGAGAATAGGGCATAATAGTAAATTAGCCTAATATCACTACTTATCTTTCGAAAATAAAAATTGTGCAAGGGAAAATACAACCATTGGCTTTGTTAAGTAGTGCTACATGTGTGCTTTATAGTCCTTATGAAAAAACAATACTGTTTGTTTATTGCTGTAGCTACTTGGTGAATTGCTACTGGATAGACACAACTTCACAATTATGACAAAATACATCAGTAAACCTGAAAATCTCAAGCTAATGATGAATCTTCTACGGGACAAAAGTCGTAACATTCAGTTTGAGGCCTTTCACGTCTTTAAGGTAATGCTGATTTACAATCACAATATAATACAAAATTGCATAGTAAGATTTGAATAAATGGGAAAGGGATGGAGCCGGGGATATTTTTTTGTATAAATTTCAGAATCATAGTATACATATAGTCAGCAATTAATAAATTCCTGTAATTATTCTTATTTTTTTAAATTCAGCATCACAGATCTAAACTATGGTATGAATAAATTTATTGCTTAGGCAAATAAATACCTAAATGCTGATTTTAGTTTCTTAATTAAGTTCAGCCTATCTATAGAACTTTTAAATGAGTTTTCTTTGTACTTTGCTAGGCTTTTTGTGGATATTTGACCTACTTCCCAATTTGGAAAAATCATTGGAAACACTGTCTAAAGAGCAGCATGGGGGTCTAGAGGTAGAGCTCTTGCCTATCAATCAGGAAGCTCTGAATTCGATCCTAACGTAGTGGCAGATATTTCACTCTCTGGCCACAAAGAGAAAATATCTGCTCCGAACACCCTGTAGGGTCAGTAAACACTCAGCTCCATTGAGTAGCTCCACCCAATGCAAGAGATTACAGGGTCATTAAAAGAAAAAAAAATGGAAACACTGCCTACATTGTGTAATTGTGATTCTGACAAATTTTTATGCATGGATTACATATGGTACATTTACTTCAGTCGCTGTAAATTTCATGCATTGTCTAGAGAAAAACGTATTCTTCGGTAAATATTTTCTAATACGTTCTGATTTTAATGTTAATTTTTCTGAAAATTGTATTGCAGGTCTTTGTAGCCAATCCTAACAAGACACAACCTATATTAGATATTCTCTTAAAGAACCAGACCAAACTTATTGAGTTTCTCAGCAAGTTTCAGAACGACAGGACCGAGGATGAACAATTTAACGATGAGAAGACCTATTTAGTCAAACAGATCAGGGATTTGAAAAGACCAGCACAACAAGAAGCCTAATCTTCTATAAACCCCTAAAATATTAAATCCAAATTCAGCATTTGCTGTTAGATATTCAGCATCAGGCACTCTTATCACTTCATGACGAACATTACTGCTAACCGCTGTTCAGTGAACAGTTTGTTTGTTTTTTCTTCTCTTTATTTTTTTAGTCCGAGTTGACAAACCTAGCTGCTGCTTTCTTGCACAATGTGGACTTTCTTGATATTTGTGTCTGAATTCAAGCACACTGCTTGTTTTTAGAAGTCCAGGGTGGGGGTGGGATGGGAAAGATTATTGGTTCATGAAACAAACATATAAGATCGTTTGAGATAGGAGAGAAGGTATTAGACTAGTTGATGACCGGGGTGCATGCTAGCAAATCTGATTCAATCCATGTTTGCACTTAACCTTGTATGAGATGCGAGCACAATGTGATCTGTGCATATTTGGCACCATAGTATAAGATTATATGCCTTGATTTTTTTAAAAAAATGTGCAGTGCTTTAATTGTAATCAAAGGGGAAATGTATCTAAGATGTGAGCTTTCTGGGATGAACAGTTGTCTTTGCAAATAAAATTGATACTGAAACTTAGCAACTTCTAAGAATGACATCTCAGAGTTCATGAGGAAAATGTATATATGCCTTTCATTGCTTTATAGTTTGTTTTTGAGAGTGATTTTCTGAGAATTGAGATGTAGACTTGGAAATACATTATAAGAATTTTTGTTAATTTTACTTCAAATTGTGTTTCAGACAATAGAGCTTAGCAGTGACACTTTGTTTCATTTCAACAATGCTTGTTTTCTTCTGTATATAACTCCTACGCTGCTCATTTCCTTAAAAATGATTTAATTTGTACAGCAAAGGAATGTTAATGTATTAGTCTGTAACTTTTACCTGATACTGATACTGAGTTTTGAAAAATGAAAGCTCATGTAAAATGATACTTTAGATCACATGAAAATACTGATTTCACATTTCTTAAATACTGCAGCATTAAAAAGAATCCATTTTCCTGTATTTGCAAGTATAATGCAGTGCCATCAGTTAAAGTAGACTAAAAATATAGCTCTGGAACCTACAAAACCTGTATTCCCCAATGTTGGCCTTCTCCATTTATATTAGTGCTGTGTTTGGCCAATTGTAAATTACAAAGATTATGCTAAATTAATTCAGATTTGTTTTTCATGTGGGTATAAAGAGAATCTCTTTTCATATCGTTAGTATAATAGTTGTGTTGTATTTAACTTATATTTTCCCTCCAAGAACCATAATTTTCGTAACTGTCCTAGTGTCAATATCCTGTTCATTAATGCTGCAAACTATCAGTATTTTTTTTTTTAAAGACTGATTTTGCACCACTTTTTGTTACTGTGATCATAACAAAATGCTAGATATATCTAAAGTATGTTATCAAAATCTTATCTATTCATAACAGTAGAACTGAGATCACAACCAGCCAACTTTTTGAATTGGGAGTATGAAAGTTCAAATTCCGCATGATTGAATCTGACTAAAAATGCTACACAATTATTTATTGTTTTCTAGCATCTGTATGATTAAATTATTTTACAAATGATTAATTTGCTGATTGACATTTTAGCTAATTTTTAAAGCCTTCGTGATGGAAGTTGAAATAAAGTCCAGCAAATAGGATTCTGATAATGTTGGATATATACCTATGTTTCTTTCAGCAGTCATAAGCCATTTCTCTTTTGCAAAATGGTCTGTAATTATCTACTGAAAAAAATCATAACCCTCTATTGAATCATTTATATTGACAGGCATAAACAACCATGGAGGTGGTAATATTATAGATCAGTACAATACTCTGTCCTTTTTTATATTTTGGTTTTAGTATAGCTAAGACAACGAAATATTAGGTGGCAAGTTATTCTCCATTATGCATAAGGCTTTCACTTTTAGAAAAAAAAATATAGACATGCTAAAAGTTGTATATCTGTGTGTGTGTATATATATATATCTATATATGTGTGTGTATATGTGTGTGTACACACACATCTTTCAAAATAGATATATGAAAGTTAAAAGATGGATCTGGATATTGATTTTGCTTTTCTATTATTTGGCATGGGACAAAAGGCTATACTTTAAAAAAAACATTAATCCTTGGAGTGTTGGCTTTCAAAAAAAAAAGTTGTATTTAAGACCATTTGATGTGCTATTCATATTAAAAGCTATTGTACTGGAAATGGTTTCTTATCTGTGTGAAGGCTTAAAGATACTACTAAAAGTTATTTACTGTGACCTTTGGTTTTTTTTTTCCTAAATGTGTACAATTGTAAATTTACTTCCATGAAAGCATTTCTTCAAATGAATGCATTTCTTATTAGAAGATCTGGCTGGCCCCTTAATTTAAATTGAAATAAAATTTTGAAGAAACACAAATTGTGTGCTATAATATGTATCAAGAAGGTTCACCCACAAATGAGTATTTTTCCTAACTATTCTGCTTCTTTAAAACATTGGCCACTCATTTAAAATTTTCATACAAGTAAATAAATAATATTAAACCAGACATATTTACCAGCTGTTCTATTCATGGTCTACACTGTTGTTAGAGTTCTTAAATAACTAGCTTAGGTTAAATTTTGATCTTGCTAATAGATATGTCACATGTATTTATAAGTTTAAAAGCTAATTTTTTAAAGGACCAATTTGCTTTGCAAAAGTATTTGAAGTTATATCTGTTTTACTGTCGTCTTCTCTAAAGTATCCAAACAACTATTTATGGGTGAAGATGTTGAGAATAGTAAGGCATCTGAGCAATTTTCCTGCTACTAAATTTCCTTGAAGAGATCATCACCAAGTAACTTCAAGTTTCAATATTTAGAGTAGAATTGCCATTGAATATTATATATAAATCTATGCCATATCATAAATGGTTTGAAGTTCATTAACAATTACTTAGGCAGCCTCCATATATCAATTTTCTGTAAGAGTAGTACTTCCTGCCTCCTAAAGGTATACTTATTGTTAAAAAGCTTTATGCAATTAAAAAAAAAATACTTAGATTTGCAGCACCAATAAAAAGTCCTTGTTCCCTCCCCACCCCTAAAAACTTTTCTGCTGGATCTTATACAAAAGTGTATTAAAATTATTTATGGTATTACTCTTGTTCATCACTTAAATTTTTGTCTTTGAAACTTAACTGAAATGTTAGGATACAGATTTTTGTACATCTTGAAAAAGCATATTTATAAAAAAATAACATTCCCTAATTTTGCAAGATTATAGATCTAGTGTTGAATCTTCTTTTATCACTGCTCCCAGTAGAATCAAAAGACAGTGCATTGTAACTACAAGCTGGCAGAGGAGCTGATAACCTATAAACTTAAATCAGAATGAGGTGGGCTAAACCAAACTTTTTTGTACCAAAAAGAAAGTATGTTTAAATATTTGGTGTGTACACAACTGAGCTGCTTTGGGTGGGAAGTATATAATTAAAACATGCCTAAAATCAAAATCAGCACTTTATGTCCTTCGTCTTTCTTATCCTCATCTTAAGTAACCTTTGAAGATGGAGTAGGTGAATAGGTAAGACATGCAATGGATATATGATTGTATCAGTTTTACCATTGAAACCAAATCTACCCTAAAATAAACAATGTATGCTTTACCGCTATCATCTATTAAATTACAGGTAGTCCTTGACTGACTTTTCGAAGTTACAATGACGCTGAATTTTGAAGCCATTCTGAAAAAGGGGTCTATAGTGCAATGTTTTTCTTAATATGTCTCCCTGACCAGGAAAAAGTATGGTGGCACAGTAATTAGAATGTAGTGCTGCAGGCTACTTCTGCTGACTGCCGGCAACCTGCAATTTGGCAGTTCGAATCTCACCGGGCTGAAGGTTAACTCAATCTTTCATCCTTCCAAGATTGGTAAAATGAGGACCCAGATTGTTGAGGGCAATTTGCTGACACTGTAAACTGCTTAGGACTGTAAAGCACTGGTGAAGTGGTATATAAATCTAAGTGCTAAAAAGAAATGCTAGTAAAGAAACATCTGGACGACTAAATGAAGTGGTACCGAGGCAGTCCATTTTATCAGAGCGGCCATGTTTTCAGCTTAGAAAGGTTCGGAACCCTGGTCCAGCTGCTGTAGGTCTATGTGAGACAATAACCATATTTTATGCTAGCCTGCTATTGTCCCTCCCATAAGGCCTTTGCCTTATGGACTATTCTCCCCTATGAAAGTAGAATGACCCCAACCCTTTGGCTTTTACAGAGTTTAAAATTTTTTAGAAGGGCCTTAAGCTCAGAATGTGTTAAGGACCCTGTTGCTTGGCTTTACTATTAGTTGATTCATCATCATTGCTGCTTTTTGTATTTACTTTTTGGATGTTTTTATTGTTTTAGAATTTTAGAATTGTAAGCCGCTGAGAGTCCCTTGGTTTTGACTGAATTGAATGGAATGAATGAATTAATGAATAATAAATAATAAAAACTAATCTTGCGCATACATATCAAAAGCTCTAAGCTGAGGACATTTGAGAACAAATAAAGGCAATAATGTGAAGTTAGTATAGTAGCAAAATTAGAATTTCCACAGGGGTTATTCCAAGTTAACCAGAAATATCTGCTTCTAATGCTAGTATATTTTACATATTAAGTCCAGAAATGAACTTTGTATTTTGAAACATTTTAGCAAACTTCGTTGAATTTATTGCCTGGTAATTCAGTTGCCTTTATATACGTGATCTGTCACCTACACAATGCAACTGGCTGCCATAGAAACTGGAAGGCGTCATTTCTCACCAACTAGATTTTATCCCAGCCGAAAACAGCTGCTGTATTTGCTTTCTCTCCAGCAAGTCATAATCATAGAAAAATGACACTTTTGCAATGATGTCACAATACCAACTATATATGTACTTATGTCCCATATTTCATATGCATATTTCTTCAGTTTCCTCACTGAGTCCTGATTATTGATGCCCATGGCTATTACATGAACTGCTTGTTATACAAACATTGAAAATAATTATGTACAAATTATGGAAAATCTGAATGTTGAATTCAATAGTGCTGAAATGAATTATTATTGAGTATTAAAATGGTTTTTATCTGACATCTTCCTTAACTATCAGTATGGAAATATCCTCTCATCCAAGATTAGAATGGCTCCAACCATATTAATCTTTTGTAAGGCCCTAAAAACCTGGCTATGTTCCTGAGCTGGGAGTGTTGATCAGGGGTGGGTTCCTCCCGGTTCGGACCAGATCGCCCAAACTGTTAGCGACCTGCTGGTAATGTGACGATGGCGTGGGCACCACCATCTCTTTGGGGGGAATTTTTGGTGAATTTTTCCATGTTTGGATGGTTTCTCCTCTTCTGCTGCTTGAAAAAGCCCTCCCGCCTGCCCCGTGTTAATACTGACCTTTATTTCTTCACCCGAAGCACAGCTGATCAGCTCCTCAGCTGTGTTTTGGGCTGAATCCTGCTACTGAGCATGTGTGGAAGCGAAATAGCAGAGGGGATGTGTGCACGCACGTGAGCGAAGCAAACAAACCGGTGGCAAAGGTAAGTGGAACCCACCTCTGGTCCTGATTATGCGAAAGGCCATGTTTCTTGGCAGTATTGTTAACTGGCTAAGTAGCTTGGTTGCTCTGTATACAATTTATTTTTGATTTTCTTATTGTTTTAAAAAGTTTTTATTGTTTTTTAATTGTAAGCCACCCAGAGTCATTGATTGAGATAAGCGGTTATAGAAATTGAATAAATAAAATGTATATTTCTATAAATATTATAAACAGAATAACAGAACCATAGCCACCTTGAGTATTCAAAGCCTTCAACAAAAGCACCCCAAACCAAATAAGTAAGCAAAACAAACAAACTTTACCTTCCCAAATCTGGATGGAGGACAACAGATTTCAGCCGAACCCTGGTAAGACGGAAATTAATTAGAATCCACAGCTTTATCATCTTTAATTCTGGATATGGCGGCAGTATCCCAGACAACCCCAGTTTGCAATTTGGGGGTTTGCCTAGACTTGGGACTCCTGCTTGACATGCAGCTGGCAGTTGTGACTAGGAGAGCCTTTGCACAATTTTCGGTTGTGCACCAACTGCAACCTTTTCTGGATTGTGAGGCTCTGCATTCAATTACTCATACCCTGGTCATCTCCCGTTTGGATTATTGCAACCTATGCTACATGAGGCTACCCCGAAAAATATTCAGAAGATACAATTGGTCCAGAATGCAGCAGCATAAACCCTTTTGGAAGTCCCTAGGGTGACACATGTAACACCACTGTTACACGGACTTTACTGGCTGCAGCTTTGCTTCTAGGTCCAATTCAAGATATTTGGTCATTACCTTTAAATCCCTTTATGGCATAGGTCCAGGATATCTGAGGAGCTGTCTTGCCTAAATGGGACTGGCCCACCCACTAGTGCTGGCAAGAGGTTTGCTGCAGATCCCATCAGCCAAGAAATTGCAGCTGGCAGGGTCCTGGTGAAGAATCTTTTCTGTCATGTCTCCCCCACCCTTTGGAACATCTTGCCACAGGAAGTGAGGGCTACCCCTCCACACCTTTCTGGCCTTCAGTAAATGCTTTAAAACTTGGCTATGGTGAGTGGTTGGCATGGGGCCCTGAAGAAGCTCTTGGTTGGAGGTTGTTAATAGAGAAGTCACTACCACCTCTCCGCTCTACACCCTTGATTTTTTCCCGTTTGTTTTAATCTTTTGTAATTTTAACCTGTTTTCAATTACTTTTTACATCCATACACTTTATTATGGTGTAAGCTGCTCAGTCTCCTTCAACTGCAAGATGAGCAGCATATGAAATTGATAAAGAAATAAAATAAATAGCATCAATTCCAATCTCTGCCCCTGCTTTCATTAAGCTAGTAAGTAGTAATAATAGCAGTTTAGCAATACATAGATGACTGATGAGTATACAAGCAGCAAAAATAGTGTTTTAGTAAAAAGAATAGGCTGGCCTTTTAATGCTCTGGAATTCCTACTGTATGTCAATAAAACTGACATTCTAGTGTGTTAATTAGATTGACATTCTAGATCAGGGGTCAGCAACCTTAAACACGCAAAGAATCATTTGAACCCGTTTCCCACAGAAAGGAAAACACCGGGAGCCACAAAAACCCTTTTGACATCTAAAATGAAGATAACACTGCATATATCATTTTGTTTTACCTTTATGCTATGTATAAAAAAACTATAATGTGTTGCATTTATAAAATCAATGACCTGTGCAGAGAAAACACATTTTTATTTCTGCACGCAGCAAAAACATTTTGAACTCCGAAAAAAAAAAGATGGGTTGAAAAGCCCAATAAATCACATGCTGGATATCACACATTGGAGGTTGTGATGCATATTTTGAGTGACAGGGAGCCGCAGCACAGGGATGAAAGAGCCACATGTGGCTCCAGAGCCGCAGATTGCAGACCCCTCCTGGTTCCTGTTGTCTGCAATTTTTTTCTCTGGAAATCCATTCCTACTTCCACACCATTCCAAAGGTGTTCATCCCAAATCGTATATCTAAAAGT
>JANHGD010004479.1:18025-29408 GCA_027560375.1 Imantodes cenchoa | reverse complement strand
TATTCTATTCTATTCTATTCTATTCTATTCTAGTCTAGTCTAGTCTAGTCTAGTCTAATCATTGGGATAGTATATTTCAGCAATATAGTATACATCAGTTACTACTATACCTGTCTTCTGAGGACCAATAATTAGCAGCTTGGGGAATCGGTCGCAGGTCTTCTCTTTGGACCAAATATCCTTGTGGCGCTTGTCCTCACAAGGATCCTAAAACATGACAATATGCTGGGAATCAGCCAGGCCATCCATAGGAACAGGATTTTTATAGCCCAACTGTTCTTACTGAAACTAGCAATTTCAAGAACAGGTTGACTTTGACTTACAACCATTCATTTAGTGACTGTTTGAAGCTAAAATAGCATGGAAAAATTGTAACTTATGTCTGCCGTAGCATCCCCATGTCATGTGATCAAATTTGGGGCCCTTGTCAATTGGTGTGTATTTATGACAGTTGCACTGTGCTGTATAACGGGGGATCATGTGATTCCCCCAACTGTAATCTTCCCAGCTGGATTGCACCAAGCAAAAGTCAGTGGGAGAAGCCAGATTTGCTTAACAACCGCATGATTCGCTTAGCGACGCACTCAACAAGAGTGGTAAAAAAAAGGTGGTAAAATTGGGCAAAACTCACTTAACAACTGGCTTGCTTAGCAACAGAAATTTTGGGCTCAATTGTGGTTGTACATCATAAGTAATAGAAGGAAGATATAAGTAAGAGAAGAGAGATATCTTTTATTTTGCTACTATACTGAGTCTGCACCATACTTTGGAAGCTATAATTTGTTTGTTTGTTTTTACTTTCACCCTCTTAAAAGAAAAGAAAAACACACATTTTTCAAAGCCGGGCTCTCCCTTCTCCAGGGGGCCAATATTATGATCTATAATTATCAGAATACTCTTTTTGTAAACAGATGTGCAAATGAAAGAAAGTGACCAGAAGACATGTGCTGCTCACTGGATAGAAAGAAACAAATCTCCCTGAATACTGTTGCAAGTCTCCAGTCACTGCACATTTCACAGAATGTTATTTCACATCTGCCACTCTTCCTGGGGAGTATTAAGTATCCTACTGGTCTATGACCGCAATTAACTCAATTGAGTATTATATAACAGGCAACTACTTGCCCAGATTTTTCAAACCAAGAAAGAGACAAAACAATAAAACACAGTGGAAATTTTTGCGACACAGGCCCAGGGAGAAAGTGAATGCATACCTGCCAAAGGGGGTCTTTTTCTTCAGAGAATATCTGGAAATACTTCTGTGCCAACTGCACAGGTGGCAATGTCTGTAACTTCAAGTTAGTCCAGGAGTTCAGAAAACGGACCAAATGCCTAAAGGTGTACAAACCCAGGCGGTCATTTCCATAATTGGAGAGGTGGGTCATAAAGATACTGATCTGTGCAGGAGAGAGAAGAAGAAAGGGGTGGGAGTGGGGAAACGGCATAGATAGAATGGTTACTGTAGTAATCAGGGAATTTTTGCAGTGAAATATTAAACTTTCATTTGCAGATGAACAAAACATGCAGATGAACTAACTAAAAACCACAAAAATGCTTTCCTGCATTAAGGGCCACCATGTTTCCATCCCCTATCCAAACGTCCCACAGAAGTTTAAAAATCCAGCCAGGATGAAGGAAAAAAAAATTTATATTTAGGATAAGAAGTAAACTATCTTTCAATAATAAAAGTTACATCTCCTGTTAATTCCCTTTAATATTTTTTTTTAAAGATTCTCCTTACTATTTACCTACCATATTTTCTACAAAGAACAGTGTACCTGGGAGGCATTTCTGCCCTTTTAAAAATATCCAAGCTGATCGGCACACCTTGTGGCAATATATTCCATAAGTGGATTAAATGCTGAGTCAGAAAATACTTTCATCTATTCTAAATTTGCTCTCAACTTCAGTTAGTTTCTCCCCAGTTCCAATTTATGTTGACTTCAGGGGGAAAAAAAAAAACTTTTACTTGACAGCACTCATAATTGTGCCCACTTAATGTATTTCACTGTGTTCATACCATGTAATAAACTTTGACCAAGCAATTATCCAAATGATATTACTATTTATGGCTCTTCCTGAACTCTTATCCTGCCTTTTCTTTGCTGCATGGATTTCAGTCCATTGGTCCTTGAAGTAATACTTACGGGATTAAGGAGAACAGTCAGAAAAAGCTCGCCTCCATTGATGATTTTATCCAATTCACTCGAGCCACCTGGGTATTCGTTATAGAATATGGTATGTGTAAATAATCCACAAGTTTGCCGTGGAAGAACCTAACAAGAAAGTGGGGGGAGAGGGGGGAACAAGTAGCAAATTAAAAAGAATCTAAAATCCAATGCACTATTTCTTACAAATCCCAGATAAGCCGATTCAAGGTGTCCTGCCTTTGCTAAGAATGAGTTGCAGATAATTTGAACAATAATGCTTTATTTATGCACTGCCATCTTCTTATGACTATTGTATACTGCTTAATTTTAATCTGCACCACTTTCCCCCAAAACATACTGGACCATGGAGCATGTAGGTCTAAAAGGGTCCCTCTGCAGAAATAGTTATGCTCAAGAGATCTCCCACAAATTCATTCCGTCAGATTTAGAAAATCAGCATTAATTCTTTCCATTTGGATATTGGGGTCTTGCTTTCAAGGCTTCTAAAACCAAATCTCCTACTGTTTTAGTATTCACTTTTTACTGACTTTGGAGGTGGAGAAGTTTTTAGTAAAGGTGGAATTGATCCTGTACCATGATATTGGGGTTCATATTTTCACACATAAATACAGATATTCATATAAGTGCATAACTGTTCTTTCTTTTCTTTCCTTCTCCCTTCCTTCCTTTCTCAAGGAGAGAAGCAATCTGGAAGTAAAGAGAAATTTCCTGAGAGTCAGAACAATCGGTAGAGTGATTTGCCTCTAGAAGTTGTGGATGCTCCAATACTGAAAGTTTTTAAGAACAGACTGGACAACCATTTGTCTGAAATAATATAGGGTTTCCTGCCTCAGCAGGGGATTAGACTAGAAAATCTCCAAGGTCCCTTCTAACTCTGTAATTCTTTCTTTCTTTCTTTCTTTCTTTCTTTCTTTCTTTCTTTCTTTCTTTCTTTCTTTCTTTCTTTCTCTCTCTCTCTCTCTCTCTCTCTTTCCTTCCTTTCTTCCTTCCTTCCTTCCCTCCCTCCCTCTCCCTCTCTCCACACACCTTCAAGCCCATCAGCTCAAACCAAGGCCGACTGACTGCCTATTTTAGTACTTTTCAACTTTAAACAAAAGAATAATTTCCAATCTGCTCCAGAAAACAACTATGTCCCAATTCCCCTACCCACACTGGGGAAAGATAAGCTAAATGGAAAAATCAGAGTTTCCTAGTATCTGATTTATGTCAAATGTATCAGACTAAAATATGCTTCACTGTGCTTCAAAGGGAACACTAGGGTACAGAAAGCCTCTTGACGCTGGGGTTGATCATAAAGACAAAAATGCATTTTTAAAAAATCATTTATCTAATTTAATGAGAACCAAAAAGTCTGTCTTGAGCTATCTTTCATCTGCTGGGATTCTGTGTTTATGCATGATTTTTAAATTTTCTCTATACAGTATATGTAAGCTCTGCTGAAATACTACCATGCTGAAATACTGTTTTATTTTATTTTGGCTTGATATAAGCCCTGTCGTGCTGGGTCTGCAGAGTTTGCTTCCTTAACCTAATTTAAGATACCCTACACAGAATCCTGATAAGTGGGAAGCTACAAAGCAAGTTCTATCCTGTGCTCCTATTAAGACACTGTTGCAGTGGACACTGGAAAAACCAAGAGACATAACTGAGATCATTTTTTTGGTCTTGGCAAAACCACTACAGATCATAGCCTGGCTTACTTCAAATGTTGCCAAAAGACTAAAGGTACATGCTGAGACAAAGGGTACAATCTGCATCTGGTACATGCATTTGGGATGCAGTGGGGACAACAGAAGGAAGAAACTTTGTTCCAGTTCCTTCTTTCCCAAGGGAGAAAAATATCTTCCTATGTTCATTTTATGCTTTTTCGCGAATCTGAGAACAAAGGCAAAGTACACAGCAGCTGTTCCTTTCAAGCTGGTTAGACTATCTCAGGAAAAAGAAACAATCAGCTTTGACGGCCATCAGAAATTTTCATGAACGTTATGCAGCCCATCATAACAACCAAGGGAAAGTTCACCAAATGATTACGCCCTTTTTTGTCTAATAGGTTTACTAGCAATTATTTAAAAGGCCAGGCACCTGGAAATTGTACAGGATTCCTTAGGTCCTAGGATTATCTGTCCGGCTAAATTTTGTTTTAATTTTTATTGTAAAGTAATATGGTCTCCCTCTCTCTTTCTCTCTCTCTCTCTCTCTCTCTCTCTCTCTCTCTCTCTCTCTCTCTCAGCATAAAACTTCAGATGATTTTCAAGTTGCAATTACAAAATTCTAGTTGAAACTGGCAATGTAGCTCAATAGAAGTCTTCCTTTAAGATAACTCATATTAAAAATGTCCAAAGCATGTTCTTGAAATTATGTAAAGTTTCTAACACGTGCAATGAGTTAATTTTCCTAAAACAGTTATACACTGCTCAAAAATATGCAAAGCTGAGAGTTCAAGATTGTACTAATGGTTTTGTAATATAATTTCCTTGAATAAGTAATATGAAATGCTCCAAATATCATTTCCCCTTCTTAGAAGATAAGCTTAGCCATCTCATTTTAACTATGCTGTTTTCTAATTAAAACTCTTAGTTACAAACTTCTTGGAATCTGGATTATCCTGAATACCCCCCTCCCTATTTCTTTATTAACAGACTTCTTACAATGTATACCACTTCCATTCTTAATACCTACCATTCTTTATTATTTTATTTCATTTTATTTTATTTGCTTTTCATAAGGTATTTATTAGTATTATTCAAAACTCAGATGTACCCGAAACAGAATCATCAGCCAATTTTGTGCTATAAATACCGTGTTTCCCCGAAAATAAAACCCTGTCTTATATTTTTTTTGAACCCTGAAATAAGCGCTTGGCCTTATTGCTATGCACTCAAAAGCATGATTGGGCTTATTATCAGGAGATGTCTTATTTGGGGGAAACAGGGTATGATATTGTTCATTATGAAGACCATTTTCTAGAGGTCATTTTGGACAAACTAGTGTTTTAAACCTGTATGAAGCCACAATCTATTATTAAAAACAAAACAAAAACCTAACCTTTAAGTTGCATGATAACTGACTCATATTACACAAATGGTTGTAGTGTCCTTGGATCATGTGATCACTTTTTGCAACCTTCTGACAGACAAAGTCAAAGGAGAAGCCAGATTCACTTAACAACCATGTTACTCATTTAACAACTGCAGTGATTCACTTAATAACAATGGCAAAACTGGTCATAAAATAGGGCAAAACTCACTTAACAAATGTCTCACTTAGCAACAGAAATGTTGGGCTCAGTTGTGGTTGTTAAGTCAAGCACTACCTGTAATAGAAAGGTCTTCAGGGGTATAGTGAATGGAACTGTTGCAAAATAGATTTATTTGTTCTTTGGGGCTTGTTGTTGTTTTTTTGCCTCCACTCCTGCCTTTAATTTCTTTTGCTTGCTTTTTTCTTTTTTTACCTTTCTGTTATGCTTTGGGAATCACACAATGGGCAAATATGTACCTACATATATAGGAAATGAAGAGCATTTCTCTCTGCCTTAAAATATGTTTGGAACCTACACGCAAGTGGATTAAAAAAAGTTTGAAAATGAATCCAGACAATATGGTAATCATTCTAGTGATGAATGTCATCTTTTTAGAAGAAATACGCCTCCGTTAAACTAGAGAACCCCCGTAAATCCTTCTGCTGAGGTAAAAACCTTGGCCACAACCTGGCCCTGGGTTCTTATTTTTCTGAAAAGCAGTTAAAAGTTATGGATAATTTTCCAACTGCAGCTGCCCTGCCCACTGCCCACACCAATGGTAGAGGACAGAATGTTCTACCTCAGTCCTGACTGCCATAGCATTTACTGATTTCCACGCTGCAATTCACTCTACGTGAGAGTATCTTTGTGGAGAACTCAGAAGCCTCAACTGGTAGCACACAGCTGTCCATCTTGCATCAAGGGTTAGAAACAGGTGCATATTCAGCTAATTTTGTGCCAATTACATGTAGCTGCCAATTTGCTTTTAGGCATAATTCCAGATAATATTTTTATTCCTTAAAGTCCTACATGACCTGGGACGTTAATGTTTTGAGAACTGCCTGTCCTAGAGGAGCCTACTGTTGTTGCATCCTTGCATAGAATCTCACAACACAGACCTGTTGGAAAATTCTGTCCAAGAATTCATTAAAGAATGATCAAATCTGTTTTGTTTTGTTTTATAATTTGGTCGTTGACTGACAGCTGGGTTTAAAAAAAAATTTTTAATCATGTAAACTCCTTTTAAACTGATTTCAAAAATAGTATCTGTGTAGGTTGATGAATATATACATTTAATTTATAAAGTTAAAAATAGCTAATGATAGTGAAGTTCAACTGTGATCCCCAGACAAATTCTTTTTATGAAATTAGGAATATATAATACTGAAATCCAAATTTAAGCAGATGTATTATTTGATATGGTTTGAATTTATTCTTATTTATTTTTTTAGTAATACATTTTATTTTATGGTTATAAAACACAAATGATACATTATTTTGGTATTTATATAATATTGACTAGAGATTTAGATAATTTAAATCTTTAAAGATAAAGGGGAAAAATATGTCAACATTAACTATCATCTAGAACAGACCGTAGCATTGATAAATAATTGCAAAATTCATTAAATTGATTATTAAGGTATATAATAAAGGTTTTGTAGGAAATGACCCGGCTGAGCCCGAGGGAGGGGTCAAACATGTTATAAGTCATGAGTCCCTGCACACCCACAAAAGATCTAAATCCAGTCTACCTTGAATACCTGTCTTATCTCCCACTCATTTCTCTTGATCACAAGTTGGTCAGATTCTTACAGAGAGCCTAAATTTTATAGTCATTTGAACCTCCTGAATTTCCTAATTTCCCCAGCGCTTCTATCTTAAGCTTAATACAAGGATTCCACTGTATTCTTACTTACTGTTCATGCATATCAAAAAAGAACAAAGGAAAAATAAGTTAAAAAAAACAATTTTCTAATTTTCTCCTTCTTTGTATCTTGACCAATTTGTGGTATAAAAGGTTTATTCCTTGATTTATGTTTAGTGTTTTATAAAACAATCTTGGGGGGTGGGAGTAAGCTGTTTGCCTTCATCACCATAGTTCACAAGATTGATATGTTTTCTACTGACCATGATTCCACTGTGAATAAATCCTCTTCGGTAGCGGGCTGGTTTGAGATGAGGATATTCTTCGGTGCTTGTTACTTTGATCCCCCACACCTGTTTCCAGGCCTCATAGAGTTGCACGTGGACGGGGTACACCCCTGAATGATGAGGGGCCACTGCGTATCCCATATCGGTGGGGATGCCATGTTCCTAAGAAAAGGCATTCATAACTGTTATCCTCTAGCGCTAACAGAGGAATTTTAATGAAATAATTACACTGCAAATGAGAAGAGCCAGACATTCATTTCATTTTTTTTACCTTAGTCTAATCCAGGCGGAATTCTAGTTTAAGACGTAGTTCAAAGTGTATTTTTTGCTCTTGCTGAATTAGTCAGACCAGGGAGTGGATTGAGTAACTAGCATTACATAAGGTTTATTGTTTCCTGTTTTTCTACAGGCCTTTATGCTCAATTTAAAGCAGGTTCTGTACAGAACTGGCCTGATGACTTTTAATCATCATGCTTCACAGTTTTTCAGGAGATAGTTAAGTGACCAAATACTAAACT
The DNA here is from genome assembly GCA_027560375.1 of Imantodes cenchoa. Taxonomy (NCBI): domain Eukaryota; kingdom Metazoa; phylum Chordata; class Lepidosauria; order Squamata; family Dipsadidae; genus Imantodes; species Imantodes cenchoa. The sequence goes on along the minus strand of JANHGD010004479.1, from coordinate 21,546 downwards.
TCTACACTGCTGAACTGGAAAATATTCTATTTCACATCTGAACAATTCTTTTTATGGAAATGAAGAAATGCTGTTAAAAACACATTTGAATAAGCAGCAGTAAAAAAACAACAACCCAATGCTGTAGAATATGAACAAATCCCAGGCAACAATCCAAAGTATTGGATTATAGTATGTGTAGTTCTCACTTAGTGACCACTTGTTCAGCATTGTCGCAACTTTAAACAATGCTGAACAAGTGATAGTTATAATCAGTCCTACCCATGTGTCACAAGATCACAATCTGGGCTCTTGGCAACCAGATGTTGATAGTTGCAATATCCGATGGTCACATGATTGCCATTTGCGACCTTTCCTGATGACTTCCCATGAATAGGGAAGCCAGCTGTGAGTCGCTCTGGTAAATCCCCCCAGTCTTCCTGTGCTCATGAGGGGCTGCCACAAAGAAGAGGAGGTCAAATTATTCTCCAAAGCACCGAAGGGCAGGACAAGAAACAATGGTTGGAAATTAATCGAAGGGAGAAGCAACCTGGAATTAAGGAGAAACTTCCTGATAGTGAGGACAATTAACCAGTGGAACAGCTTGCCTTCAGAAGTTGTGGGTGCTTCATCACTGGAGGTTTTTTCCAAGAGATTGGACAGCCATCCGTCTGAAATGGTATAGGGTCTCCTGCTTGAAGACCTCCAAGTTCCTTTCTAGCTCTATTCTGATTGATTGATTGATTGATTAATTGATTGATTGTTGGTCTGCAGCAGGCAGTCTGTCTCTTTTTATGGTGCTTAGCTCCCTCATTTAGCACATCTTACTCTTAGTAGACTGGATTATAGCTTCAAATACAGTTATTAAAAATAAATGGCATATTTGTTAAAATACCACCAGTTTTGAGAATCCCCGATTTATAGACTAAGAGACTGACAATTGCAAAGAGAAGGAAAGAGAAAGGCTATTAATACTGGTTTTGGACGAAAAACAAGCGGATTGGTTTTTTTAAAAAAATAAGATTGCAAATAGCACATTATCAAGTCATCTGAAGACTTGTCAATTTTGTTCTGACTTTGTTATATTGTTCTTAAAACAACTTCTGTGCAGCCGCCCCTGCTCTTCACAATACATAAGGTGTGAGAGATGCCAAATTAAAAATGTTTTGTATGAAGTTATATTTATGAGATGTTGGCTTGGCTGCTCGTTCTTTGGGGAACGTGCCATTTTAATTATATCGTTGCTGAATTTACTCTATATGGAAAGTTCATACACCCTCCTCCTCTCTCCAGGGAGAATAAATGTGACAGTTTGGTGATTGGTGTCAAATGGCACCTATAGGATGCAAATGAAGGTGCTTTTTAAATGAGCAGTAGCATTTCCTATTATGAATTATTCTGTTTATTTCTTTTATTTTTAGATTTATAGTCCATCTTTCTTCATTTTAGAGGCTTCATTCAGTTCTTAATAGAATTACATCTAAAATATGTTTTAATAATCACAAGCATGCAATATTTATAATCACAGTAAACCATTACATTGCAATAAAACAGCCAGAAGTAAAATTAAAACCTCTAAGAACAAAGCATATAATCAAAGCAACAGGAGAGAGTTTCATCCATGGAACCTTGCAGAAAATAAATCTCTTCATCTAAAACTCATAGATTTTACCTGAGGAAAAAGTTCTTGGTTGCAGTGGGGTATCTGCTAACCTATTGATATTAACAGATAACAGATTAACAGAGTTGGGAGGGATCTTGTAGGTCATCTAGTCCAGGGGTCTCCAACCTTGACAACTTTAAGACTTGTGGACTTCAACTCCCAGAATTCCTCAGCCTGCTGACTGCCAGGAGTTCGATTCTGAGCAACTCAAGGTTGACTCAGTCTTCCATCCTTCCGAGATTCATAAAATGAGAACCCAGATTGTTGGGGGCAATATGCTAACATTGTAAACTGTTTAGAGAGGAATATAAAGCATTATGAAGCGGTATAAAAGTCTAAATGCTATTGCTATTGCTACTACAGTTCCAGCATTACCCTCAAAATGTCCGAAATGTGCTTTTTTCAACAGACAACTGGACTTTCTGGTTTTTCTTTGAATACTTTTCACTTCTCATCCAAGAAGCGTCTTCACTTCTCAGAGAAGTGAAACATTTTCAAAGAAAAACCAGAAAGTCCAATTGCCAACTGAAAAAGCACCTTTGGGACAACCATGACTTCGATGACTGAGAATCTCCTTAGACCTCAAGGTGTCCTTGATGGTGGATACTAGAGTAATGGCCCCCATGAGTTGTCCATTCCTTTTCAAAAAAAGTAATCTCCATATGAACTTATGAAACTATCTTGTAGTACTTCATTACTTAGTTTGGTGTTATTTTTATTCATTGGCAATGATTCTTTGAGTTTGAGAGTCAGTCCTACTTAAACATCCTGTATGTCAGGTCTGCAACCTGTATGCATGCAAAACAAAAACATATCAGAAGACTTCCAACACTACAAGTTAAGCAAAGCAAAGTTAATCTAAATGTAAATAGTTTTGATTAATACCACACAGGATGTTTATGGATTTTTTTTTACATCAGGGTAATGTTTCTACATTCTGTCATTTCTATACACATTTGATGATAGTGATAGTTTTCCTCTGTTTAATTACTTTGCAAAGTAATTTCATCTTCCTGGGCAACTACATGCAGAGATAATATGTTGAATGATGGGGTAGGATTGGGGGGGAAAAACAATGCAGAGATTATCCTCATTTGTGCACCATCAGTAGTCAAAATGCTGTGCTCTTTTGGAAAAAGCAAGAAGAAACATAATGAATGCTACACAAAGATACAGTCAAGCCAGCAACTTAGAAAGGACCCACAAAACACAATAGCTGCTTAGTTGAGCTTGATAATTGTCTAATATAACATGTGATTTTGTCCAATTTGTAGTGCTAGATGATTGTCCTGATGTCATGAATATTTTTGTCCCAACATAGAAAACAAGATTATGAACGGTCTGTGAACTTCGTTGCATCCTTCTTCCTCTAATCATAGTTCCTTGAGTTACCTATAAAATAATAAAGATGGGATAAAAATCTTATCAATAAGATGGTTCTAAAGAGTTCTGCTCAACAAAATTATTACAGATTCTTTAAACTAATGGTGCAGATTAGAACCCATGGAAGTTTTTCGGTATTGGAAAAATTTATTTGATTGACCACATTTTGTCCCTTTTTTCCCCCCTACAAGACCATCCTATTCTTCTGTACTTTAGGCAACTCACAAGAGAACTTCTACATTCCTGCAATATAAACATACAAACCCAGTTTTTTTTTCAAATTCAAGAGCAGAAAAATCACCTTCAGCCAACTCCTACAATGTAATTTAGCCTCTCCACTATAATAATTTAAGATTTTATAAAAAGGTTAGGAGAAAAGTTTCTCCTCTCCCCCACCAACCAGTAAAAACAACAATAACCAGCTTCAACCGCAACAATACACGAGCATACAATCGATTCAAACTTAATGTAAACCGCTCCAAACTCGACTGCAGAA
>JANHGD010004478.1:90539-104019 GCA_027560375.1 Imantodes cenchoa | reverse complement strand
TCCAGCTGAAGGCAAAGAAAACATGTATTACAATTCTATTATGTAGAACAAGTTTGAATAGCCTGGAAGAATTTGAAGAAACTGTTTATAACCTAGAAAAATATATGACATCTAGTCAGCAGGTATTATCAATTGATGTCCAAAAATGAATTTAATTGTTTTGCATTTTAACATGAAATTAAATGAATTGATTCTCATTTTGTTTTATCCCCAAAAGTATTAGGAAAATCTTACCAGTATAAATATTATTACCAGCTACTATTTTCAGAACTCTGATACATTTGAAACAAAATAGATCTAACATAATTTACATAACTTGTTGGGTGCCATTATTTTTCTCATATTCCACTTTTGAATATAATTTTACCACTATTCAATCAGTTCTGAAACTGGTGAAATTACTAAACAGCTTCCAAATTCCTGTGAGATGATTAGCAAGAAAACATGTGTTTTGAAAAATTAATGCTTTGAGTTATATACAAATATTCATGTATTTATGAATTTACTTTTACTATAGCTGTTGATTAGAACTCTGCAATAATCAATAATTTTACAAAATTTACTATAATATAGGCCAATGTATTTTTATTTTTGGATCCTTAAGCCTCTATATAGGAAACTTGTAGGTTTTGAGAGAGAGAGAATAAACCCCATGAAAGATGATGAGGCAAGACAGTGCTCCATGCAAACGTTATGTGATCATTATTTATGCAGTGGTAATACAACAGCAATTCCCAAACTGTACACATTTTCATGCTTATATGTGATTTATGAAATTTAATATGGCTCTAATGTTACTATGAAAACAGCAATCAGAGAGTAATTTTGGATCCACTAGTAAACATTTGGGATTTTATAATAGCTCAACAAAAATTGTAAAGTATCAACATAATTAACTTCTTTGTAAAAATTAATCTGCTACATTTAAAATATTTCTGAATAAATGAGAAGTGTTTTTTACACCATGGTTCATTTAGTAATCTTGAAGGTTTTAGTATAAAACAAAACAGATCCAACAAGAGAGATAAATCCTAACTGAACTGAACTAAAAAACAGTATTTCTTTATCTCTGAAAGTAGACAAACTAAGTACATATAACCAGCTCTATTGCCTCACTAAATGGGTATAGCCCTTGCTGTCTAAAAAACCTTGGGATTTTGCTAATTTTTGTTTCAGAAACAGGAATATAGCTCAGTTTTCAGAAGTTTGGGAAATACTGAATATATGCTCTTTTTATATAGGAATCTATGCAGCAGAAAAATGATATATATCAAACCAGATATATACTTTATAGATCTTTTCAAAATGCATTAAAACCGATCAAGGAATTAGGACAACATTCAGATAATTTGGAAAATACAAACCTATTCCTATTTCCCTAGATTACCATTCATCATATCATGGTATTATTTCTAAACACACAGGATAATGAGAGTTGTAAAAAGCAACTGAAAATTGATCGAATCTGATTTTTTTTCTTTTCAAATGCATATGTAACATCTTTTACCAAGACTCTAATCGTGCACTAACTATATACTTTTAAAAATACTACTCATTTCAAATTGTTTACTTGAAGATTTGGGAAAACACTGTGCAGACCATAAACTGAATCTTCATACATACATGCATGTGCAAGTGCACACACACATGGACACAAACTTTTGTTTGTAAAGTTAGATTCTCTGACTTTTTTCTGTTTGGCTATTAGGAAAATCCATGCATTAATGAGTTTAGTAACTGGAATTTGGAGATTGATTAGCCTGCTATTCAATGGTGGTACAGAAAATAGACAGTAGATGGCGCTTTTGTTGTAGGAAGGAACCACTTTAGGCAAATGCAGTCTTTGGGATTTATAGTAAAGTGTAGTTTTCCCTGGTTTCCTTGGCCCTCTGGAGTATACCATGTGTATTTCGAATCTCTGAAATAAAACAGCAAAAATAAGCTTAGTGTAAAGAGCTACCTGCATAAAATTTCAGATTTCAAATTCTTCAGATTTCTTTTTCCATATGTTATAATAATATAATGTCATGTTATGTTCTAAGGTTACAGTATATGTGAATAGAATATGTGGTAATATTATTAAATGCTGTAATAATCCCAGTAACGCCATTGCGAAGTTCTTTTTCTGGATTCACAGGCCTCTTTCATGGTCACTAATGCTGAGGAAACTAAACATTTCTCATATGCACCATCTGAGTGATATTGCCCTTATATCACCTTCCTTTAGGCCTTCCATCTTTTTCTGGTTAAAAAAAAAACACCACTCAAAATTTGACTTAAATAATAGCCTGGAGAGTAACACACTTTCTACACATTCCGGTCTCGAATGATGTTTAGGACAGACAAGCCTAAAAAAAGAGGGAGATTGAGAGAGAGAAAAAGGAGACATCTACTGCAAATGCATGTTTACTTTTTCATATTTCACATATTTCTCTTCTGATTTGTTTAGCTAGGGGTTTTTAAATTTTTGTTTTTGTTTTAAACAAAACCAAAAAGATGCTTATACAATTTTAAACACATTTTTTTTAAAAAAAATAGTCGTCTTGATCTTTTTATGAGGAACAATTTTTTGATGTAAAATAGCCAGAAACTTGGCTATTTTGAAGGAAAAGGCAGGAGGCAGCTCTTTCACAACGAAGGTCTGTTTATTTCAGTGACTTCAGCCCCAGCAGCAACTGGGGAAACTGGGGCTGGCAGCTCCCTATTTATAGGGAACTGCCAGGGGAACGGTCCAAATCTCCCACTCTATGGCTGCTTGAATTGAGCCAATCAGGTAGCAGCTGGTGTGGTTGTGAGGACTTAACAATTTAGATGAGTGAATAGAAGGGGAACTCATCAAATTTGCAGATGACACTAAACTGGGCGGTATAGTCAACATATTAAAAGGTGCCACAAGGGTGTTGACAGAGTTGACCAATCCAACAAAATGCAAATCAGTGGTGAGAAAACTAAGAAAAGCAATAAAAGCCAAATGCACCGATATAGAATAGGTGGTAACTGACTCAACAGCAGTAATTCTGAGAGGAATCTAGGAGTCCTAGTGAACAACCAGTAAAATATGAGCCAGCAGTGTGCTGCAGCTGTCAAAAATCCAATTCAGTCATAGGTTGCATCAACAGTGGAATAGCATCAGGATCATGTAAAGTGATAGTACTGCTTTATATTACTTTGGTAAGACCCCACTTGGAATACTGCATTCAGTTTGGGTCACCACACTAGGAAAAACATGATTATTTTTTTCCCCATAAGACAGTCTTATAGTTTTGCAGCTATTTCTTTCAGCCACCTCAAAATAGAAATATAACTACTGGAAGAACATTATGCTATGATATCCTCATTCACTCACTCACTTTATACCGTTCCTCTCCATATAACAATATTTAAAGTAAATGACATTTTTTAATAAAAAGAAAGCCAAAAAGAGAAAGTTCCCAAAGTAAAAGCAGAAATTAAATTAATGCTAAAATTAATTGCCAATTAAAAGCTTCTCTTTTTTAAAAATAAAAAAATAATCTTTATTAAATTTTTACATGTAACAACAAGTACAAACAAGACAGACACATAACAAGGACAGAGAAGTACAAATAATTACAATCAACAATGATAAATAATCCAATACATTTACAACATTGTCAGCGTTGTTCATTTCATATCTATAACTATATAAATACGTGATAGTCTACTTATCCTATTTGTTGGTGTAAATCATCCGTAGCTTATTTTCAGAGTATAGGGAAGAGGTATGAACATTTATGGATATTTCTCAAATGCATCTTCATCCTTATAGCCAAATTTTTAATTCTGGGTTTCGTTTAATCCAATTATACATCTTATTCCAAATTTCGTAAAATGTGTAAATTTCATAAAAAGCTTCTCAAAGAGATGTATCTTCATAGATATTTCTGAAGATATGCTGAAATGAGAGGAGGAACTTCTGAAGTGCATTCCATAAATGGGCCTCTGGTAGCAGCAACTACTTCAAAAAGTCCACTCCTACAGTTTTCTAACAGTTGGACAATCTCATATAGGAAAGATTTGAAGGTGGAAATTAAGAAGAACAAATGCTTCATTTATCTCCAGGAGGGGAAAAAAAATCAAAGTCTCTAGTTTGCTTTTTAAGGCCATTCACTGAAGAAGCTATAATAGAGTTGAAAGGGGGAAATTAAAAACAAATTCAAAAGATGTGGGGTCACAGGAAAGTGGGAGCTGTCACTAGTTGAATGCCAGGTTTATAGAGCTTTATGGCAGGTACTCAAGAAGACTATTTGAGAGAAATCTCAGCTTGCAAGCAGAGTTTATGGAGAGCAATTCATTAGATAGCTTGGTGCCGGTAGTAGCCACTATATGGAGTGACTGTAACGTAAGTGCCAGAACATTTCCTTGGCCTAATGCTTTGCAAATTATAGCTTCTAAGTATAAATCAGCTTTCAGAGGATTGAATGCACCTTCATTGAAATGAGATAAAGTATAGTTGCTAAAGTAGCAACAGGGAGTTATATACAAATATACATTGTTTGATATAACTTCACTCAGTGTAAATGTAAGCTTTTTCAATTAAAATGTATTATATCAAGTGAAAAAAGTATTTTTAAAAAATTAAAAGATCACCACTAATCTAAGAGTGCTCATGGGTATAAATTAAATGCAAATTAAGCAATTTTGTACAGAAAATATTCATTAAGATGGCACATGTCTATAATCATTTGACAGCTATAGGTCATTACAGAATATATTCTATTACAGAAGTTAAAATGATCATTCTTTTTTTATGGCAATTGGTAGTCCCTTTTCAAGTGAATATTATGGAATAATGTTAATGTTAGTAGCCATCCTAAAAATAAACAAACAAGACTTAGCCCTTTTCCATGATTCCCTCGGCTGTTAGCATTCATTGTTGTTCCAAGCCATCTTTTACCAAATTGATCACAATCGTTTCTAGCTATTTCATCAACCTTACAATTGTTTGGCTCTATTTTTGGAAATAATGTCAATTCTTGGAGAAGGAAAAGACTTGTGGTTCCTTCTCCCTCCTGTCTTTGTTTAGATAAAATGAACAACTAAGCCGCAGTATTTGTTTACGGGGAAAAAAACCTGGAAATTCAAAAATAAGAAAAATACTAGTGTATCATGTCTTGATCACATAGTAGATAACTTCAATCTGTGGCATAATGAATTCATTTTTTAGTTAATTTGAGTTCTCATGTTATATTTAATCAGGGGCATTTGGAGGTACAGACCGTGGCTTCAAAATGGCAGCTAGGACCAGAAACTCAAAGCCTCCTGTTTCTGCAATGTGTTTCAAATTGTTTTTAAAGTTTTAGTTGTGCTTTTTAAAATGTTTTCAAAAGATTTTCTAGAATGTTTTCTAAGCTCCGAAGCAGAACATTTGCATTTTTTTATTTATTAAATTGATGTGGCACCACAAATGTGGGATACCCAGAAAAGCACAAGAAAAGAATTATAATACAATAAAACAGCATAAAAATAAGAAAAATAAAGCTCAAACACAATAGATTGCATCAACTGGAAACATTCAATTCTTCCTCCCTGGAGAAAAGCTCAATTTTGTTTTTCCAGAAGGTGGATTATGTTGGTGATGGATGAATCTTCAACAGGCCTGCTGAATCTCTCTCTCCTTTTTTTCCCTTCTCTCCTTCTCATTCTTTATAATACTTGCCTGAGGAAAAGTTCTTTATGTCTATGGAGTGTCTCAATCATCCATGTCATGGTTGTCTCAAACCTTCTTTTTCTTAGGTGTTTGGTGTTTTTTTTTTGCTTCTTGGATGAGAAATAAAATATTTACCAAAAAAGAAAAAAAAAGAAAAGAAAAGAAAAAAAGAACCCTCCCTTAAAATAAAGTCCAGTTGTCTTTTGGAATAAGGACTTTTAGTACAACCGTGACTTTTATGTTTTACAAGGGAAATAGTTTATTTTTGCTTGCACCATGATTCATATGCAATACACATTTGTGTTTCAACATCCATGCAGTAGATTCCTTAACTTCTTATAAAGTATTTGTTGAAGACAGCAGTAGGCAAGCCTGTAACAAACACAGACAATTTATAATATTCCAATATTGCTGAATTACAATTCCCAATAGCTCAAGAAAGAATGCCTAATAGTATTGAATGTTGAGGGCTGCCATTCAGTAACATGAGTCATTGAAATCTAGCACATCCAGTGATTTTTCATGTCTGACCTCTTATTCTTTTAATTTCACACCCTCCTGCTCCACCTCTAGTCTAGCACTTTGAATGAATCATTCAATCCAGCTACTTCTTAGTTATCCCAAATGCTTTCACCGAAAAACATCATGAGATCTAGGCACCTGGACCAGTCCAAAGACTGGAATTAAATTGCTGTCCATGCACAGGAAGCCATCTGTCTGCTCAGACTTGAAGATGGTTTTGCATGAGTCATGGATTATATGAATATATGGCTGCACATACTTTACATTCAGGTCTAGTCTGCTTTTTATGCCTGCTCTGAGATTGGACCTGAAGCATTATTTATTAACTGTGAAGCTCCTAGCCCATGATACAAACAAACAGAAGATGTGGAAAAAATACAGTCTCCATGACAGATGAAATGCTTCTATTTTGGGGCAAAAAGGAATTGATGGATCTGATCTAAGCACATCCATTAAGTTCAAATAGGGAGATGCATACTGGATGCATGCTCATTACTCTTGTTCTTGCCAGATTGAGCAGTTAATATAGTTTTCAGCTGTGTTAAGTTGATTTTCCATGTGATTGGATGTCTGGATAAAAAATGGTTCTCAATAATTCATACTAAGTGTGATGCATGCCTAAGGAAATATGTATAAAACCCATTTCTTCATATCTTACTAGTTAAACTGGCAAGGTTGGAGAAAGTGGGGCAGGGTCAATGCACGTAGATGAATTGGGGGAAGGATATAATTGGTATCTCTCTAACTTCACTTGCCTTGCTCAGTCTTAACATTTGAACTGGCTTAGCATTAGTTTATCAGTGGAGTGTAGCAAAGTTTTGGGGGAACTTGAAACTCCATTTTAAACATTTAGGGGACCTATGACATGGCTTCAAATAATTCAATCTTTGAAATCTCCTTTATAATGTCTTATTCTTAACTGTGCCTACTATATCTAGATTGATGCAGATTAATTATTATTCCTATTTATAGAATCATAGAATCTCATAGGGCTAGAAGAGACATTGGAGGTTTTATAGTCCAACCTTCTGCCCAAGCCAGGAGTCCTTATGCTATCCTGGACAAATGGTTGTCCAATCTTCTCTTGAAAATATCCAGTGATGGAACTTCCACAACTCTGGGAGATAGATTGTTCCACTGATTAATTATTCTCACTGTCAGGAAAATTTTCCTTAGTTCTAGGTTGGATCTCTCTTTAATGAGCTTCCACCCATTGCTTCTTGTACTGCTGTCAAATGCTTTGGAGAATGTGTCAACCAGTGGTGGGTTTCTACCAGTTTACCCTGGTTCAGGCATACCAGTAGCAGTGGCGGTGGGAGGCTCCGCTCACCTGCCTGAATGTCATCACAGATGTTCTGTGCATGTGCATAAGTGGCGCACATGCGCACATCTCTGACCCAATAGCAAAGGTAAGTGAAACCCATTACTGGTATCAACCCTCTCTTCTCTGTGACAGCCTGTTAAGTACTGGAAGCCAGCTCCCATATCACCACTAATCCTTTTCTCCATTAAGCTAGATAGACCTAATTTCCTTCATCATACCACTTGAAGTTAGATACTAGGACTAAAGCACATAGGCTTCAGTCAGGTCCTTCATTTAGGCGGGAACTATACTAACTGCCGATTGGTTGAACTGTCTGACAGCTCCCTATAAAAGGGCTTGCTGTCAGACAGAACCTTTGCTGGATTGTAAATATTTGCCAAATAAAGAGCTGTTGTATTGAAGCCACTTCTGTCTGCCTCTTCCATTCTGTCTAACACTGTCTGCCTCTTCCTATCTAACATTGGCAACGAAGGTGGGATTGGAAGGCAGATAGCCAGAAAAGAGCTGACAACCACACAATCCAGCCCGGGGCAGTAAGTCCAGCACAAACAGTCTTTCTAAAGTGCAACTCAGCCAAGATGATGACGCATGCCCAGCCGAGTCACTTCAGACCAGCACAGGAACACTGGGACACCTACATGACTCGCTTTGAATGTTTTATGAAGGCGAATGACCTCCCCATGTTGTCCGACAACCGCAAATGAGCGCTCTTCCTGAGCTACTGTGGGACAGACGTGTTTGAGACAGCTCAGGCACTAGCAGAGCCAACACTGGTCAAGACAGTCACCTGGTCCATGCTACAGACTATGCTTAAAACACATTATGCACCGAAATCCTCCAAATTTGTGCGACGGCACACTTTCAATCTGTGGAACCCAGAAGTAAGGGGAGCCCATTAACAAATATGTCACAGTGTTGCACAAGGCAGCTGCCCATTGAGAGTTCTGTGATCTGGACGAACTGTTGCTCAACCAAGTGATCTGCGGAATTCAGGACATTAACCTCCAGCAGAGATTACTTTAAAAAAAAGTCACACTCCAAATCACATTGGATGAGGCGAGGGAAGCTGAGGCATAGAACAGATTTAGCAAAGCACTACAGCAGCCAAGCAGCCCAAAAATGTGGGCAAAACTGTCAGCGTTCATCACAACAGTTCTGCGCGAGAGCTCTCACCTGACAACAATGAGGAAGTTTGCTGCCTTCATTTCAAAAGGTGAGAAGTAGCAAATGCACCTGATTTCAGACTCCCACTATGTGCTGCTGTGGAGGGCACCATCAGCGCACTGACTGCCAATACCGTGAGGCCATCTGTCAGTGATGCAACCACAGTGATCATCTAGCAAGAGTCTGTTGTTGGAGGACCCCACCCCTGAGACTGTCCTTCTAATTGATTGTCTGAACCTGTAACCTCACTTGAGATTGCGCACCATTTGGCCAAGGACAAAACAATCGCTCAAGTTTTGCAGTGGGTGTTGAAGGGGTGGCCAAAGGGGTCTGTGGGACTTGAGTTTAAAATGTTTGTTACAAAGCAAAATGAATGTCTGTTCTGAAGGGTTGCCTTCTATGGGGTAATTGAGTGATTGTTCCACAAAAACTGTGTGTTGCGGTATCGGAGGCCTTGCATGTGGGACATCTGGGGGTTGTCCAAATGAAGGTCTTGGCCAGCAGCTATGTTTGGTGGTGTAACATGGACCAGGAAATAGCTGAATGGATGGCAACCTGCACTCTGCACCAGGAATCCAGACCAGCTCCCCTAGAGGCACCCTCACATGAGTGGGAACAGCCAAAAGCACCCTGGTCCAGAGTGCACATAGATTTCGCTGGCCCTACTCATGAGCAAAGTCATGGACGCATACTTGAAGTGGTTAGAAATAGCCCTCATGACCACCACCATGGCAAAGGCAGTCATCAAGGTGCTATGGAGATTGTCTTCACACATGGCCTGCCCAATGTCCTGGTTTCAGGCAACTGGCCCCAATTCACAGCCTTACAATTTGAAACCTATTTAGCAGAGCAGGGGATCAGACACACCCTTTGTTTGCCACTCCATCTAAGCAGCAATGGTCAAGCAGAGAGAATGGTGAGATCAGCAAAAGAAGCCCTTTCATGCATGGGCCCAGGAGATTGTCAAACATGAATCGATAATTTTTTAATAGTTCAGCACATCACGCCTAGTGCCACCACTGGTAGAAGTCCTTCTGAACTTCTAGTGGGTCGCCATCTACGGTCTCACCTAGATCTATGCTGGGGGTCCTCTCTGGGTTCCTGCCACAATCACAGAGATCACCAGCCCTCGCTCTTACCGAGTAGAGCTCGAGGATGGTAGAAGCTGGAGGTGGCATATTGACCAACTCTGAGGCCGACTCAGACACTTCACTCTTAGGCTACCAGAACTCACTTCTGCATAAACACCTAACCAAAAGGAGCAATCACTCGCTCCTCATATAGAAAACTCAATCTGACCAAGTGTGGAAGACTTACCTGGTGATGCCCATGCTGGGGGGCGAGCTCTGAGTGAATGCCCCAAGTCAAGATCCATAAGCTTCCACTGGTTGAGACTGGGAGCAACAGAAATCAACCAATCTGACAGCTTCCATAGCTCTGACTGAGCTGTGCAAGTCTGAAAGACCAACCAGACACCCCGCCTACCTGCATGACTATATCACACATTGGGTTAGCCCAACTAAGAGGGCAGGAGTGTTAGATACAAGGACTGAAGCACATAGGCTTCAGACAGGTCCTCCACTTAAGCGGGAACTATACTGACTGCTGATTGGCTGAACTGTCTGACATCTCCCTATAAAAGGGCTTGCTGTCAGACAGAACCTTTGCTGGATTGTAAATAGTTGCCAAATAAAGAGCTGTTGTTTTGAAGCCACTTCTGTCTGCCTCATCCGTTCACCCTATCTAACAATATGGTTTAGCCCCAAGACCTTTTATTATTTTTGTTGCTCTTCTTAGCACTCTTTCTAAGGTCTCAATATCTTTTTGATATTGTGACAACCAGAACTGGATGCAGTATTCCAAGTATGGCCTCACTAGTGCATTATAGAGCAGTACAGATAGTCCTCAACTTACAACCACAATTGAGTCCAAAGTTTCTATTGCCAAATGAGATATTTGCTAAATGATATTTGCCCCATTTTACAACCTTTATTGCCACAGTTTCTCAGTGAATCACTGCAATTGTTAAGTTAGTAACTCAGTTGTTAAGTGAATCTGACTTCCCCATTGACTTTGAAGTTGCAAAAGATGATCACATGACCCCTGGACAGTGAAACCATCATAAATAGGAGTCAGTTGCTGAGGCATCTGAATTTTGATCACATGACCATGGGGATGCTACAACAGTCATAAGTGTGGAAAAATGGTTACCTTTTTCAGTGCCGTTATCACTTTGAACAGTCACTAAATGAACTGTTGTAAATTAAGGACTACCTGTACTATCACTTCTCAAGATTGAAGAATGTTGGATGCAAAGGCAATGCTTGAAATATATTGGGTGGCAATAGTTATTTATTACTATCAGAGAGCTTCCTAAATCAGGTTGTGTAAAAATGCAGATTTTACATGCAGTCAACCAGCCTCAATTTTAAGGTCCTCACAATTCCCCAGTGAAAATATAGGAGAGTTGTTGTTGTTGCTGTTTTGCTGACAATGGTTTGGATTTTTTAATGAAGTGCATCTCTACCCCTGCAAAACAAAAAAAAGAAAAAGAAAACTGGCTTATTTGGAATATAGCAAAGCCTGATCCAGCTCTCAAGCTAATAGAGGTTTTGCATTCCAGTGCAATCATTTGTAGTTCAGGATAGATTTCACACATTGTGGACTGCCAAATATAGCTAAACAACAACTCTTATAGTGGAGTCTGAATGGCTAGTGGTGATGCAAGCTAAGAACAAGCAAATATAGAGGAGCACAGATTCATTCCCATTTTTGACTCAATAATGTCAGCACATTTATTTGGTCAGTTAACTGGTGAATAAGTTTTACAAAGGGAGGAAGAAACTCCTATATTGTACTTTACAGTTTCACTGCATCTAATATCCTTGGGAAATCTAATATCATCAAGAGTTATGAAAGGAAAAATCATGTAGAGATGTCTTGTTGGGCTATTGGCAGTGCTTTCTGAAAGAAACCAAAGATAATTGATTTGTTTTTCAGCCAACCACACAATATTAAATAACAATGCTGACTATGCTAAATTTAAAGTAATATATACTACAGAAAGTTGCTTCAAGTGGGCAAGTAAATAGAATTGTTGCTGCCATAACTTTCTGACATTCAAGAACTCATGGAAAGTTTGAAATCTGTTTTAGAAAATCTTTTAGAGCAGTCTTGGACTGATATATTTTTTAAATGTATGATTTCTTTCTCATTCCCAGAGTGGGTAAATGAGAAGAAAGTAAGGATGGTTTAGACTTAGTCACAGGGAATTTTTATTTTTGTCAAGGATACTAAAATATAATCAGTCCAGTATCAATAATCTTGTTAGCAAAGAGCTACTGATCTGAAATGGCTTATAATTGGTTAATTACCAAGATTTGTGGGGCTAAAACTGCATAGTTCAGAAAAATGGGAGAGATTAGGAAGTATAAAGTATGTTATCATAATTGAAGTTGTTCTTATATTAATCTTGCAACTTGAAGATTTATAAAGATTATAGTCCCCATGGTTCTTAATCAGCATTTATCCATTACTACAGTAACCAAGTATATTTGAATAATGGGCAAACTATCTTTAATATTGTGTAATATGTCTGAGGAAAAGCTGCCTGTTACTTCTGTGTTACTTCGTGTTTTGACCCATTGATTTGTTCTCCATTCATCTTTGATTTTAAAATATGTGTATCACAGATTTTATCAAGACACAAATAGAAACTCCAGTGAAAAATTATTTCACCCATGCATATTATTTTGAGTAGTGAAGACTGGGTGAATTTCTATAATTATGTGCAAAGATCTGACTATGCAAACATACTTGAGGCGGTTCATAAAATCAGTAGCTGTATATTGTCATAAGGCATAGGACATCAATTAATAAGACCAGTTAGTCACTATAAATAGCAAGCATATATATGCTGTGCTGCTATGTATTGCTGCTGATTTTATCCTTCCCTTCCCTTCCTCATTCCCTTCCCTTCTTTCTTTTCCTCCCCCCCTCCTCTCCTCCCCTCCTCTCATTTCCCTGTAGACTTGGTTCCATAGTAGTAACCGAGGACCTATAAAATATACATAACATTTCTCCATAGTGTGCTATATAATTGTATAACTTCAATCAAATCTTACCAATTGAGTACTGCTGAACAAGTTAGAATGGGAGGGGCTTGATGAGCAAAGGAAAAAGACTGGCTTAAGTTTAGTTCCAGTTAGAGAATTTATGCAAATCCCATAACAACTAACTGCCCACATTCAATACAAATATATCCACAATTTGTTAATGTTCATAACAGACCTGACCTTTTTATTACTGCATTTAGGAATATATCAGTAGATTGGGAGCTGAAACACTTCAATCCTCCCTTAATTATTTTCTATTACTATTAATCAAGCATTTGTTGAGAGCATCATTCCACTCTTCTTGAATGGACAGGTGTTGTCATCATGCCTGTATAATGTTTATTTAGAAGAGTGCAAAATTACTCCTTTCAGAATTATAAAGTGTTTCTCCTTTCACATCCACCCACTAAATTTACATAATACAAGATAAATGTATTTCAAATTACCAAACCTGCTTGCTGGTGCTTGTTTGAAGTGTTGTCTTAAAGTGTTGCTACAAATGTTACGGAAATACTTACAATATGCACAGCGCCTTTTCCCTGGACCAAAATGGTTTATTTCACTGGTTCTCAACCTGGGGATTGGGACCCCTTTGGGGGTCGAATGACCGTTTCACAGGGGTTGCCTAAGACCATCGGAAAAGACAAATTTCCCATGGTGTTAGGTTACTAGACAAACTTTGCAGCA
>JANHGD010004477.1:69300-81656 GCA_027560375.1 Imantodes cenchoa | reverse complement strand
AATCAATCTCTTTCTCTCTCTCTCTCTCTCTCTCTCTCTCTCTCTCTCTCTCTCTCTCTCACTCACTCACTCACACACACACACACACACACACACACGATATAGATATTTCAAAATAACATGTGAGAACAAAATCCAATACCTCATCTGCCTTCTTATTGCAATTTCCTTCTGTCTAAAACTTGTAAGAAGCATTAAATTTTAAAAATTAGCATTAGATTGCAAATCTCAGTGCAAATAGGAAAATCTCACCAATCAATCTTGCTTAGATTAATGAAACTAACTGTTCTGTTCCACAACACTAATGTCTAGTTTTCTTGCATATATATCTTACAGAATGGACATTAGTATAAAATGGACAATATGTAGTAGGGATTAGCAAAAAACATCAGATGACCTATCATTTTTGTTCTGTAATAACAGAAGAAACAAGAAGCCTATACAGCCACTATTATAATTTCAATATTTGTAACAAATTTGGTGGGACCTGCAACGTAGAACTAATTTGCTATGCTTAAGCTTCATTTGCATACATCACTGGTTTACCAGTTACCTACTTGAAGCTAATAATTAAAAATTTAATCATACTGAAGTTAAGCACATTCAGTTCTTTTCATTGTAAAATAAATACCTATATTTAAAGTTTAAAGTTTAAAAAGTTTTTTTTAAGTTTTAAAAATCCAATTTTGGTTGGATTATGATTTAAATTTTTAAATGGAATGCAAAAAATCCCAAAACATGGGATCGCAAACACATATATTTACAAGATAGAAGAATCAGATAAGGCATATGCTTGTTGATTAATATTTAGATGCATCAGAAGAGTAAATGTTTAAGTTAAAAATAAACTATAGAATAATTATAATATAATAAAAATATAATATAACATAACAATACAATTACCTCTTAAATGTGTAGGTAATAGTCTTGGGATCCTCAGAGGAGTTGAGGGAAAAAAATAAGAATGAAAAATCAAAGGAATTGGCTCTTCATTCTAAAGTCATTGGCAAGACAGGCTTTAAATGTTGTTTTAGAATCTTAGAACCAATCAAGGGTTATAAGACATTTGACGTCATTCTGAACTCTAGCCTCCCAGCTGATACAGTCCATGTAAGATTTTGGATATGTTATTATAAGAGCTGAGAAAGCTCAAAGTCTCTTATTATGTTTAATAACAAGTTGGGAGGGGGAGCTTACACTGCAATCCTTCCTATATACATCTATGTCACTCTCATTCAGCCAGGTGTTTTTATTTTTTACTTTTTAAAATAAGCATCAAATGAGGATTCACCAATTGTATTGGAGAAATAGAATCTGTGTGTGGCTATCCTACACACACATTTTGTCATATTTCAGTGTACCAGTTTAATTTGGAAGGATGGAAGTCAACTACCTTTGGCTAGCCCTACAGAGAGAAGAGAAGACTCGATGATATCTGTGATGATTAAATTTAAAAGCAACGAATCATGCTTTTTTCATGAGACAGATTAGCTTAAACAGTCCTGGAGATTCAGACTTCAGAGCTTAGAAACTTTTGAAATGGAAGAATCTTGACCACATAGATAAGCAAAGTAAGAGTATCCCACTCAGGTCAATTTTTAACATGCTTTCCCCATATTATACAGATAATTATTGGTGATTCTCTCATAAAGAAAGAAGCAATTTAATGTTTACAATTGATATGCAAATGTAAAAGATTGAAGTGAAAGGAATAGATCTGTCTACTGGGACAGAATTCCAGAAAGACAGTTTTGTTCTCATATATTGCAGAAGAGATTTCGTGATATTAATATTGCCCTTTCAGCATCTGAAAATCATCATATGATTGCCAATTAGATAATTTGAATGGGTTCTTTGCTGAAGTTTGCTTCTGTTTGTCACAACAAAAATTATGGGTTACCATCAATACTCTGTACCCTTTAGCCAAGTTCTACAGTCCTAAAGAAGCCCATCTCTGGATGGAAATTCACATTATTTTATAACTTAAAAGATATTGTTTATAAAATGATGTACAGTTGGTATATGATGACAGGGAAAATAGCCAAGAATGTGTACAGTTACTTTGAGTTTGTGTTGGAAATGTTGCCAATATGTGGGCAATTTTATCATGCCTAGTAGACTTGTAAAAAAGCAGAACATTTTGGGTTCAAATACAGACAATGACAACAAAGATCAATTGAAACCAGTTTTTCCTTTTGGATTGGGATTAATGGAGAGTCAATTAGAAACCCTACAATATTATTTTTATATATAATACTGCTGCAAAAGTACTATATGCACAAAAATGGAAAGACTTTGAAATACCCACAATTGGAGGGATGGTTGATAAGGATGACAGAATTAGTAGAGAGGGCAAAATTAACTTGTTTGATTAGAGAAAGACCATACTACATTTATTACTGTCTGGAAACCTCTGATGGACTTTTTGCTGAAAAAAGAGAAAAATGAACTTGTGATTTATAGGTATGAAGATTGGAAAGAGTAGCATATAGAAAGAAAGAAACCGATGTAACCTTAGAGGGTGTAAAAAATAAAGATACACAATTACTGTTAAGAAGATTGCAAGTGATTCTTCTTTATGATATTTCTCCCCTTTTCTTCTATTTATTTATTTTTCTGTTGTTTGTACTTTTTATGTTTTCTTTATTTTTCTTTATTCTTTTTAGAGGAGGAAGCTGCTGGAGATATCTATATCTATATCTATATCTATATCTATATCTATATCTATATCTATATCTATATCTATCTATCTATCTATCTATCTATCTATCTATCTATCTATTTTCCTCAGCCTTTTCCAAAACTAGTTTAAACATTTGGTATTTCCATATGGAGTTCTAATTGATATTGGTAATTCTAAGCATTATTTTGCTTAATTCAGGATATTGTATGTTAGTATTAGTATGTAGACTGATCTCTCCTAATTTGTTTATGATTGTAGTATTCTCCAAATTTTCTGGAATCATTTGGTTAGAAACTTTATTAATTCTTCTTTGGTTGTTTTCTCTATTGCTATAAATATTCAGATTCCATCAATTCCTCTGTTCCTCAACATAGTAATGAGTAGAGAGCTGATTTTAACTTCAAGGGCTAGCCCAATAGTTATTTAAATATATAATTTATTTTAATTTGGTTTTTAACAATTACTCCCTCTGAAATTCATTGTTAAGCATTATCCAGAGCTCTGTCTCTCCTAAGCTTTATGTTCTTTTCTCTGCTTGGCAATTTCCACTTTCTGTTCTGCCAATCAGTTTACTTTTTTATGTCTAATTTATATCATTTGACCACTGATTATATTGTAGCCAAGTAATAGCTTTGCTATATTCTTTGTGAGTATGAAAGTAGTGGCATTTCTGTTTTATTTTGATTGTGGTGAGTAGTAAATAGTATGATCTTTTGATTGAAGTGACAAATCCCCAACCAATTCAATTTGCTGTTGCCTAAGATGTCAGTTTATAGCTGTTTCATTTCACCTTTCACTCTGTTGAGCTTTCCCATGCCTGTGTTTTTCACATTCCATGTTCCCACTTAATTATTTTTTTTTGCACTTTTGTAACATTTATTTTCTGCATGGTAACCTCAGAATCAAACAGCCCAAAGGCTTTAATTTAAATAATAATAAATACCATTAGTGTTCTCAAAAAAAAGTAATAGCCTGTTTTCCAGTACTACAGTATCAATCAACTTATCTTGTCTATCAATGTGGGTTTCTTGGACAAATACAAGAGATGTTCAACCATGCCTTCTCCTCACAGTATGAAATGTTGTCTTTCTGATATTCACCTCTAGCATCTTCCTATAATGGATGAATCTCTCTTTGTCTCTCTGTCTCTTTCTATCTTTCTGTCTCTACCTCTCTCTGTCCCTCTGTCTCTCTCTGTCTCTCTGTCTCTCTCTCTCTGTCTCTCTCTCTCTCTGTGTCTGTGTGTCTTTCTCTCTGTGTATCATCTCTCTGTGTTTGCTTAAGCTAGGCAACTGGAATGACCTTAATGAGGTAATCAAGTATAAATTTTGGCATACTCTCCCAATGCTCTTCACTCATCCCTCTCAGGAGTAACCCTAGCCATGATTGGACATGATAGTAGGAGTTACGGTGGGGGAAACACTATGCTAGCCATTTATTTTAAAGGGGGAGAAGTATAGAAAAAAAAGGAAATTATTTTCCAACCTACAAAAGTTTAGAATCTCTTGATTTATAAAAACAAAAGAAAACCCCAAACCCAAGTGCAAGCCTTAACTGAACTTTTGAGGGGGAGAAGTCTCCAGTAACCTGACTTTTCATAGATTCTCAATCCCTATGTCTATAACTAAAAGTAAAATCTTTCTTTCAAAAAAGTATAATATGGTATACAAGCCATAAAAAAACCTGCCAAAAACAACTTCTGCATCTTTAGAAACAACAGGTGCTATAGATCTGTTATAGTTAATGGTATTAATATAAAAGTTTTATCACTTTGCTAAAGAGACTGCAATAAATCAGGCTTATATTTTCCTTTTTGATGGTCATGTGTTATAAATAACTTATTTTAGGAATAACATTTCCTTCTTTATTTTGCATGTATTCTTGTTCTAGCACCAGTCTTCACTATTTGTAAACTTTTTGATGAAATTCAACAAATGTATCCATTAAATCTTCCACCAGGCTTTGAAGTTTTGCTGATCCAATGTACAGTATGTTCAAAGCAAATCATTTTATTTTGGTCAATGACCATATCAAATTCTATGTTCCAAAATCAGTGCTAAAGTCAAAAGCATATCGAAGAAAGGGGCAACCAGTAAAAAAGGCAATTTGGGAAGGTTAAATGGACAACTCAGAAATATAATCCAGGAGTCAATACTAACTCAAAGGCACACTCACACAGGAAATTCTCATAAGGACATTTTGAGACTAAAAGGTAGCTAAAACAACTGAACCAGAAAGCAGAATTAACTTGAGAGAAAATAACTTGACACCAATAGAAACAAATTTTGCGAAGGAATAGATTGAAACCTCCTCTAAAAGAAAACTGTAAACTCAGCAGCATAGAGACAGTGTTTGGTTGACACATTTCGCTATCTGCACTAGCACTGATGGTGTTACCTAGTTTGGGTAATGAAATATCTGCAAGAAAACAACCAAGCTCAGAGACCACTAAGACCCTCTTAATATTTCCCTCCTCAAGCTCTTTTATTGTTTATCTGAGGGCAACGCTTTTTATTCTATGTAGTGTTTCAGCTAATGTTTGAATTTAAACTAGTATCAGCATAGGTCTGTTTTTAATTTGTGACTGTACTTCTAAAAGCCTTACTGCCACACCAAGAAAAATTAAGTGGGCCTGAAACAATAGTTCTAATATAATGATGAATAATAATTACCTGTCTGTGGCAACAATCAGCACCAGGTATATCAGAGTATCCTTTGGCTCACCTCTCAAATCACACCTGGGGAAGGTTGAACTAAAATGTATCAGAGAAACCATACTTCCTGTGCTTCAAGTTATAAAATTAGGCATAACAATAGGTAAAAAGTATAGACATTTTATGAGACATGAGATGGATTAATTATGGCACATATTATCAAAAAGATTTATCAATTAAGGGAGAGATATTTGAACGGGATACTTAACATTATTAAGCCAAAAAGCAGATGAGAAGTGAGAAAAGTGGAATTGATATCATGTTTGACTCCCTATTGTTGGAGTCTCTAGTTTCGGATGCGAAGAATTTACCAACTGATTGATGGCCTTGGGGATGGCATACCAGGAATGGTAGGATTCTAAGTTTTGAATGATGAATTTATTATAAAAGCATATGTTACTTAATTTTGATTTTTAAGACAGTATCAGAAATAAAAAGAACTAATTAAGAAATTAAAACAATATGCAGGGTGGCTAAAAATTCAAAAGATGGTGCTCTGGACAGAAAGGAAAATAACAAGGCAGACATTTCCTTAATGTCTTACAGCCTTACTGTGGCTATCTGTCCTACCTACTATTATCTCAGAGTTAGCTCAACTTTGGAGGCAGAAGCCCCATCTGAATCTTCCTTGCTTACAGATTGGCTAGGTTTCCTCTTCAAAAATGCACATTGGCTCCAATAGTGAGGCATTATTTAGATCATTTCATCCCAGACAAGAGTCCAAGAAAGATGGAGTCCTATCTGAATGACCGAGAGAAAACCTGACTTCTTTTAAATGACAGATTTTCTAATTAGAAGAATAAACCACCCATATCTTGA
This sequence comes from Imantodes cenchoa, assembly GCA_027560375.1. Lineage (NCBI taxonomy): Eukaryota > Metazoa > Chordata > Lepidosauria > Squamata > Dipsadidae > Imantodes > Imantodes cenchoa. The sequence goes on along the minus strand of JANHGD010004477.1, from coordinate 75,440 downwards.
AGATGTAACCGCTGAGAAAGTCTTCATGTAAATAGCTCTACATTTATTGAGTTATAGGAAACCTCTCATTGTGTCCAGGGGTGGGTTGCTGGGGGTTCGCAGGGGTTCGGGAGAACCTCCAGCTAAGATTCTGTACAGTTTGGAGAACCCCCAAATCCCACTCCTGGCTGGCCCCACCCACTTTGCCCTTCCCAGGAGTCCACCCCCCCCACAGCTTGTTTTGGGTACAGGTAAATGCAGGCCATGCTTCCTCCACACGCACACTGCATTTACCTACATCCAAAACCAGCCGTGTACGGAGAGTGAAAAACGAGCCTACTGGAAGTTCGGGAAGGCCAGAAACAGGCTGTTTCTGGCCTCCAGAGGCCTCAGGAGCCTGGGGAGGCCATTTTCATCCTCTTGCAGGCTCAAGGAAAGCCTCTGGAGCCCGGGGAGGGCAAAAACATCCCCACCAACATGGTGTAGGAGGCCGACTAGGCCACGCCCACCATGGCCACACCCACCCAGCAACCATGAGAGAACCCCTTGCCAAAACTTTTGAAGCCCACCCCTGATTGTATCTCATTTCTTAGTTTACAGAACTCCCTGTAAAATCATATCATATAAAACATCTTTGTTCTTCAATTTGAAATTGAAAGATTGATTAATAATATATGTATTTAAAATCATCTGGAATTACCTATTTGCATACTGCCCATTTTATCTAGTTAACAATGAAGCATGCCAAATTTCCCGGGTAGTGTTTTCCTAAGCCCAATGTGTCAATTTAAATCCAACCTTCAGAATAAATCTAAAAGAAGGTTGTTCCTGTACCTAGGGAGAAGAAACCCAGCAAGATACCAAAAAACAAGGGAATCTGAATGGCCATTTTTATATTTTAATGTTGTAAATTGAGTCAGTAATACAATAGCAAGAAATGTTGAGGAGGAAATATGTCAGCTAAAGGTCATTCCTGCTAAGCCAAGGAAGAAAAAACCCTCTAGTATTCTACCATCAGGTTCATAAAGGACCAGCATGTCATGAAGTCAATTAAAGGTTAAATGGAAGTGGGCAGCTATATAAATAAACTAAAGGACAAGTCAAACTATATGAAGCTTATTTTGAGAATAAACTTGCAGCAGGTGAATAAAATATGGATTTTTGTGAGAAGAAAAATTGATATTCTTTGAGTTAAGTCAGGGAAGAAGAGATTATTTTTAAAATATATATATATGAATGGTATGGGGAATATGTTTGAATGTCATCCAGTAAACTAACAATTTTTGGAACAGATTTTAGGTTAAATAATAAGGAAATTAATGGGGGAAAACTTTCATTGTACTGCTTTGATTGTTTTATCAACAAAACAAATTTTTGCTTGCTGATATTGAGTGGTGAAATATTTGGTTAGGGTTATAGCTTTCATATGTTGCCCTGGTTTTCTTCAACAATTATTCAGGATACAGACACCAAGTTATATCTAACAGGGGAAGTATTCACTGAATCAGAATTGTCAGTTGAAATTTCTCTGACAATATTTAATTTATAATTACTTTCGGGGTTTTCCTTTGTGCTTTCTAGTCAGTAGTGACTCCTGGACATTGTTTGGAGAAGTCTCTGTTAAGATTTCAGAAATGGTTTGCCATTACCTATTTTCCAGGAATAAGAGAGAATAACTGGCCCAAGGTCACCCAGCTGGTTTCATGTCTAAAGTGCAAATAGAGCTCACAGTCTCTTAATTTCTAGCCTAATGTCTTAACTACACCAATCTGGCAGTCTAATAATTAATAAATAATTATTTAATTGATAATTATTCTGCTTGATATTTTCCCTTAATCTCAAAACATAGGATCTCTGTAGAATCTCATTGCATTGATAATGGTTCTTTTTAAATAGTTGCTCTTAAAGAGCCCTAGGATAACAGAATAGATGAATTTGGAGATTCGCACGAGCATTTTAACTTAATGGTCACAAACATTTGAGCAGTTAAAAATAGCTGCTTTGGAAGATTTTCAAAGGCTTGACTTCTTCATATGCAGCATAATGTTAACGGCAGTTGGATCTTCTACACAGAAATATCTTGGCAAACAAGTCTGTGCATGTGTTCCCATGTTAACTATAAATGAGCCATGTTCTTGAATTCAACCTGAATTCTGAATTCACCAGATTCTGTTTTCCGTAGGGAGAGAATTTAAGACGCAGTTGATTGTATGCTGTGAAGTGTGGCATTTTCATGTCAAGACCTTATAAAATATGATTGAAGACTACCTTCTCACTTGGATATGTTGCTGTTATGAGTATTCTCATTTTAATCTATCAGGAACAAGCAAAGGGCCTTGTGACTTTCTCCCATGGGCAATGAAATATGGTCCTTATATGATCAAATACGACAATAGAAATATGTCTAGTTCAGCAAGTGGAAGTTGAGTGAACCTTTGGAGGAAATGGGCAATCGGTTACATCTGAATGTTAATTAAATCTAAAAGTTTCTTTTCTGACCACAATAAACACATACTAAAACCGTCTGTAGTCATACAGCACATAAGAAATTCAGCTGTTTCATTTAGGGCATGTCAGATCTACTTTTTCTACTTGAAAAGCACTGCTATAAGGCTCTTTGCTCTACATTCAGGGCTTGTCAAAATCAATTTTGTTTTAGCTACAGAAAGGGAGAAGTAAGGGTACATTTAGTACAGGGGGGAAAAAAGGACCTTTGCTGATTGGTTTGAAGAAAGTCTTCAGTGCCTTGGAAGCAGAGTACTTCTGTATGGCCCTTTCTTAAAATGTATAAAATGTGTGTGTGTGTGTGTGTGTGTGTGTGTGTGTGTGTGTGTGTGTGTGTATCAGGAAGACAGTGGCAAAAATCCATGTGAACTCTTCCATTGTTTGGTTAAAAACTGTACTGTAGCTCCCATTAAAAATATGATCTATAAACAGATCATACAAATAGATCATACTTAACTTACAAAAGTTAAGTAATATTATAAAATTTAGAATCAGGTTCTGAAAGACTACTTCAAGAAAAACAGTGTTTTCTCTTGGAAAGCTTTTCTACATCCTATGAATCGCAACTTAGAAGTTCCTGTTTTCTGAAATCACGGAAAGAGATCCTTCCAACCATATTAAAATTTCAGCCGTTCACAGCCAGCATCTTGGAACTGAGCTGAAAAGCAACTGGGGTAAATACTGAAGTTGATGAAGGATTAATATAGTAGAAGTTTGAATGGGCCTCAGACAGACCAATAGACAGTCCACAAAAGCCGTCCCATGTAAAGCATGACATGCTAATGTAGACCAAAGCTTATGAAAACAAGAATAAATGACAGCAGCTCTGACACCTTCAGGAAAGGACTTAGACAGAATGGAATATGGAAGTTTTCTGTTTGTAAGGATGTTCTGATTCTAACTTCAAACAAAGATTCCAGGCAGAACATGATGGGCGTCTATCCTGTCTATAAGAACATCAGAAAAACAACTACTCTTTTGCCTTTTACAATTTAAATAATCCAGGAAGAAGTTACAGCAATTGTATACCCAAATCACAAAGATCTAGATCATCTTTATTTAAATCTTCATTTATTTTAGATATTTTCAATTATTCCATTCTTCTACTAGGGCTGCTGAATGACCAGGAAAAAAATAAAGTCTAATCTGATTTGTTTTTGTGATTTTTTTTTAATTATTGTGCATAATCAGAAGTTAACTGTTAAAGCTTTTCGTCTTGGAAAAAGGGCAAAGTCCTATAAGATGCTGCTGAAGGCAAAGCGGTAGAGATAAGTAAAAATGAGACTTTGGGACTAAAACTAGGAGTTACACAATCCCATTAAAACTAGTTAGTTTGAACTGATACCTGAGATGTCATCACCATCTCTTTCAACTGTGGAATGAATGAACAGACTTTGAATGGGCCCTTCAAGGTCTTCAAATTCAAGCTATGCTCAAAGTAAAACTATTCCGAATTACTTGGATGAACCACACTTTTACACTTATTCTAGTTAATATTACACATTTATGATAAATAAATAACAACACATTATGAACTGACCACAACATCCAGCAGGTTTTGCAATCTTAAGAGATATTTTCAAACTGCCTTCTACAATCTGAAATGGTTCTTTTTCTTTTTTTTATTTAAAAAGTTTTTTATTTATAAAACAAATAAAAAGACAAAACATATAGAGACAGGTACATGACTGAAATGGTTCTTTTTCAACCTAGGTGGTTCTGATGTTGTGTCACGCAAGCACTTTTTAGGACTGAGTTTTTTCAGCTCAGCCAAGGCTGTTCTAGGCTCTTGTGTATTAACTAATGTGTGGAATTAAGAAAAAGTAAAATGTTCTTCGCTGTTATTCAGCCTATTTCTTCTTCTTTATCCCTTGTTCAGTTTTAAATCGGCAACAGGCAACAAGCCTTTTGCCATTTTCTTGCAAAACCCCCAGAGGTTTGCTATTGCCTTAGCTGAACCTCAAAATAATACACTTTTTCAATTACGTTGGATACTTAGGTTCAACCACTAAATTTATTTATTTTACTTGGATCCAGAGTTTCTTTTTAACCTCTTGAATCTGTATATTCATGGAACTATCTTATTCATATGTGGTATAATAACCATGTTTCTAAATCTGAATATTGAGTTATTATCATAATCTGCCATCTAGTGGGGAAGACAAAGTATTTCAATACAATGCTTAAAAAAAAAAGAGGAAAGCCAAGAAGTTTGCTGAAAAGTTGGAGGGATTAAAAAAAAACCAATTCTATCTGAACAGAACAAAAAGATCAAGTGACTTTCCTCAAATTGAGGTTCTGTAGATATATAAAACTATGACATCCATCATCCAGTGGTTATGTTGCCTGGGAATGAGGGGCATTGTTATAAAACTCAGTTGCAGAGTGTTAGGTTGACTAAATATCATAGAACAGAGATGGTGAACCTTTTTTTTCCTCGGGTGCCAAAAATGCGTGCACGGGCGCTATCAGGCATGTGCGAGTGCTTATACCCATAATTCAATGCCTGGGGAGAGCGAAAACGGCCTCCCCGTCTCCACAGAGGTCCTCTGGAGGCTGGAAATGGCCCCTTTCCCGACTTCTGGTGGGCCTGGTAGGCCAGTTTTTTTGCCCTCCCCAGGCTCCCGAGGCTTCTCCCCACCCCCACCCCCTGAGGCCTCCTGAAACCTAAAATATCCTCCCAGAGCCTCTGTGTGAGCTGAAAATCAGCTGACTGGCACACACATGCACGCAGGAGCTGAGCTAGGGCAATGGCTCGTGTGCCGGCAAATATGGCTCCATGTGCCACCTGTGGCACCTGTGCCATAGGTTCGCCATCACTGTCATAGAATATGCCAAGCTGAATTTGTGTTCTGTTCCAGGGAGGAGCCCACCAGAAATTATGCACACACAAACTAATTCAAACACTAATCTTTTACTTCTAATATTTACTTAGCAATTGGGTCTTTTAAAAAGTACAAGACATCATAATCAAATCTTTTCGTGAGCCAGCTGCTAATTAATGTCTTATCAACTGGCCAGAATCCTGGTTGGCTTTCAGCCTCTGACACCACTCTGACCTCCTCGCTATCGGACTCGGGTGCCAGGTGCACAGGCTGATGGTACTGCACCACAACCGCCTCTCAATCCTCGGGATCCATGACCAGCTGTGCAGGACATAGATGGGCCACAACAATTTGTGCATCTCAATAATAGACATCTCAGCAGGGAGACTCAAGTAGTCTCAAACTAATAGATTTAAAGAGGACAAATCCTCCGAGAAAGCTTTGGTGGACAACTTAAGAGAACTGAAAGCATTGTCCACTCAGGCATTGTTTCAGAAACATGGAGGAGTAGGGATGAAGAACAAGTACACATTCCCAGAACATCCAACTAATTTGTTGTACAAGAGGTTTTGAAGCTTCAAGATGCTTAGAAATTCCTTAGAACCGAATGTATTGATACATTGTGACTAGGCGCAAGTGTCCTCTCTAAGTCAAGATAACAGAAAAAAAATGTACTTGATGTCCAACATCAAAGTATATAAATTATGAGACTTGCATCATGACATGTTCATTGTTTTGTTATATCTATAACAACAAATAGAATTCTTTATTGGCCAAGTGTGATTGGACACACAAGGAATTTGTCTTGGTGCATATGCTCTCAGTGTACAT
>JANHGD010004474.1:51527-73256 GCA_027560375.1 Imantodes cenchoa | reverse complement strand
CCCCCCCCCCCCCCCCCCCCCCCCCCCCCCCCCCCCCCCCCCCCCCCCCCCCACCGACAACATATGAGCTGCTTTAAGTTGTGAAATCTAATTACAGTTAATATTGCAATTCACCCAAAATTCCTCAGGGTAGGATTTGGCCTGGCCTCTTACCATGCAGAACTTTAGAACTTTCCTTATTTATTGACAGAAAAACAATAATCTTCCTCAACAATGCCCAAGACATTCATTATATTAATTTTCTTTCTATGTGCTATTAGCAGCAACAGCTTAGAAACAAGTTTCTGTTCAATATTATAGAAATGTGCTGTGGCTGAAAAAACTTCATTGTTCCTCCATTATTTTTCTTTAATAGGAATGCAACTGATGTATTCTGTAACTACCATTCTGGACTGACTAAAGCCTGATTAATGGACCCTAATACTGATAGCTATCTCAGGCATATGAGTACTAGTTTTATGAGAGAATCCAGGTGTAGTAACAACAGTGATCCTAGCTAAAGATTCGTAAGCTGTATAGTTCTGTGAAGCCCTTCTCAACCCCTGCCTAACAAACTGGTGGTTGATTTCTAGCAAATAAATCCTTCGACTGCTGCAAAAAAAAAGGTGAATATACTATTCTTTGAGAATTGAATAATACGCAGAAAATATGTGCATTTTCCCTACCAGTCTTCTTTCGATTACTTTTCTTGCAATATTCAGCTAGGAAGTAGTTAGGGGATACATAAACATGTCCTCCATTTCTTCTATAATAATTTTTCAAGTAGTCATTTTTCAAGTAGTGGTTCCTCACATTTCCATCAGGATTCAAGAGAAGATGTTATTAAAGATCTTTTTCACTTCACTTACTAAAAACAATGGGAAGTCAGAGAGGCTTCAGAGTAATGGGAAAATGTACAGGTAGCCCTCAACCTGACTGTATTGGAGTCCGCCCATTAAGGCCACAAGTTGTTACATGAGGCACCCACATGGTTGCCTTGCTTAATGACCTCAATCCCTGCTGCTCTCGTTGCAATCATAAAGTGATCAGATGGGTCATTAAGCAGAGCATGGGGTGCCTCAGGTAGGAGAGGCCCTGGGAAACCTAGCACAGGTCCAGGCCCACACTGCAACAGTTCTGCAGCTCATGTATGGCCAGCCCTGCCCCCCCCCCCTCCAAGGCACCACATGCTTTGCTTCCTGTCCTGCTGTGTTTTTTGAAGGCCTTGAACCTGCTTCTCACCCTACTAGGTCCCACACTCTCTTCCTCACCTCCTGTCACTTATATTTTCTGTAACTCTCCTCCAGGAAACTGCGGCTCCATTGTGTGGTCTTCCTACTCTAATATGAAAGTGTAACTTGATTGATCAACTATAGACTTTGCAGGAAAATACTTACTCTGAAGCATTTGCCCCCTACTTTTAGCCTGAACTAGATTTTATCATTAGAACCTATGGTACACTCTCATTCACATCTGCAATTATTCAAGGCATATGGTATAATAGTAAGTCTTAATGTATTTCATTTGCTTTGCTTATAGCCAGGCTGGATAATCCATGCCTTCAGATCCTATTCGATCCCACATCATCTCTTTGCAGTTCCCAACTCTGATGAAATCGAGAAGCAAAATGGCCACATTCGCTTGGTGTGATTTTCAGCTTTGGAAAATTAATGGTGGGAATGGTAGCAGCCCTCCAGAAGGTCTGGAGGCAGAGTAGTGTCTCCCACCATTCAAACGTTGCCCACAGCTTGTTTATAGTGATGTAGAAAACACATGCTGGCGTAATATTTTGACTGAGCTAAATTAGTCAGTCACTTATCTTCCTTACTTTTAACCACTGTTGAGAAAAATGCTGGTAGCACCTTTGACGAAATGCAATTGCTACTACCCAGCTCATCTAACAAAAAATAAAACAATGCATGGACAGAAAAACTGATTTAAGAGTTCTCCTAAATGGTCTAAAACTGAAAAGGCTTTTATATTTTCCTCAAAGACTAATTCGTGAAATTTATGAAATACGTTTTTCTCTCTCTCCCATTATAAAGCATTGGTCTTATTGTGTATTCCTAATGATCTCTCAAGGAAGGAGGGTTTTCACAAAATGTGTTCAAAATATGATAGCCAATAATTTGTACCTTGAACAAGAACTCTGGATTGGTTCTGCTTTGATACATTTGTTTTCCTGGCTATCTGTAGTATTCTCAGGAGTTTTCTTTAACACCAAAGTTCAAAAACATCAATATTCTTTCTATATCATTCCTTCAAAGTCCAATAGTCACATCTATTGCCTGCCAGAGGGAATGCATGTTTCCAGTCTCTGTAGGTATAGACATGTCAGAGCATGTGGATTTCTTTTTCAAAGACTTCACTGATACCCTACAAAGTGCTAGCGAGCAGCAGATTTCTTAACCATTGTTTCCTTTCCTGTTGATAGTTTATCTTAAAAACCAGAAATGAACCTCCAATGTATTTATCTTCAATTCTGATGCTGGTTGCTTCACTTATTGTGAATCTTACTCCCATTTTTTTTCACCGTGGTCCTTGATTTTCATTACTTGAACTTACAGACCATTTGCATTTTCAGCCCAGAGTAATGTCATCAGTGTAGTACAAGTTATGTCACATCATGCTCAACTGAGCCTTTGGCTTCTTGACCTGTGTACAGATTTTGTATGAGATCAAACAAGTTGTGTTTGGATTCCCGTTTTTCTAAGAATATTCCATGGCTTGACTTGGTTGACAGAAATGAAGGCCTTTCTATAGGCGCTAAAGCACGTATTGACTTGTTTTTGGTATCGTTTAACCTTCTCATTTATCTGCCATGCATCAACAATAATGTTTTATGATCCTTAGCCTTTTCTAAAACCAGCTGAGCATCTTGTTTCCATTTCGATATAGGGCTCAGATTTGCACTGGATAATCGTAACTAAGCATTATTTGCTAATGTGTAAAATTTAGGATATTAGCTATGACACCAACCTTATTAGTAGTCTGGAAGATCCTCAGTTCTTTCTCAGTATCATGTTGGGTACCTTTTGACCTGAGGGAATCCATCATTCAGCATTATACTAACAATCACTTTATCTTGTCTGTCCATGCAATTTTATTGATAAAATGAAAAAAAGGTTTAACATTACCTTCTTTCATATAGCATGAAATTATTCTTTTGTTATCATCACAAAAGCGATCTTCTGCATCCATCTATAGAGCTGCTGCCCAGGATATATACCTGCTTATTTTAGTTGAGCAGCTAGACCTTTCTTTCTTTCTTTCTTTCTTTCTTTCTTTCTTTCTTTCTTTCTTTCTTTCTTTCTTTCTGTCTGTCTTTCTTTCTTTCTTTCTTTCTCTCTCTCTCTCTCTCTCTCTCTCTCTCTCTCTCTCTCTCTCTCTTTCTTTCTCTCTCTCTTTCTTTCTCTTTTTCTTTTTCTTCTTTCCTAATCTTCCTCCTCCTCCTTCTCCTCCTCTTCTTCTTCTCCTTTTTTCTTTCTTCTTTCTTCTTTCTTTCTTCTTCTTCCTTTCTATCTGTATTTTTATTGGAATATGTATATGTGTGTATTCTGCTCAATGTGGGTTTTTTCCTAAGTGAACTCTTGGCATTTTAAAAAAAAATCCAATTTTGTAGGTGGAATTTAAAAGCTATCTAACCGCCAACATTTCAGATGTCTGACTTTGCAAGTCTCTGGTGACATTCATTTTAAAAAGCAAGTGTTTAAGATGAAGGAAAAAAGTTTAATAAGATATCACAGAGAATTACATTCATATAAATAAATTTGAAATGATACGAATTTGCTTTTCATAAGGAAACCATTTACAAAATTCCATAGAGCGATGCAATACATAGCAATAGTAGAAATGGTGTGCTGACACTTATGACAGAAATTGTACATTTTAATATATTTTATATTACAATCACACTGTTGGTGTTTAGCAGTTGTATTACCTATTTAAATTTCCAGGTTTTGAATATGAAGTGTTGAGTTTTATTTAAGTGCAGAATATTGCAAAACTTTATTTGTTTCTTTGTTTGAGACTGAAATAATATGGAGATTAAAGTTTATCTAAAATTCAATATGTAATTGACTAGTAGACACTAGGCAAATAAGTATTACACTAGTTTCAAAATAATTAAAATTCCAGGTAGAATTTAAAGTTATGATATTGTACCCTAAATATGAATACAACTAGTTCAAAGATTGCTTCTTTCCTTCTGGATGTGCCATGTAATAATTCAACTGTTACTTACCTTCTCTAGGATATGATGGCTCATTCCATTTCATATAACAAATCTGAAGAGACAGCTGAAGTTTGATCTAAACAGATAATAAGCTAAGCTCCCATACCATATTTGAGCACTGAAAATCAATTTATGAAATATAGAATCATGTATACAATATGGCAGACCATTGTTCTCTAAAACAAAATAATGGCAGGAAAATAAGTGGGCTCTTCCATTGCTAATCTCAGTACTTTTCACCTGATATATAGTTGTCTTGCTCAGACTTATCTCCTTACTCCTGGCTTCAGTTTGGGCTCTACAAACTGACAGCAAAACGTCTTGAGATTATAATTTTTCTCACATATGCTTCCTAAATGTGCTTGCTAAACCTGAATAGATATAGCTGTGGAACAGAGTTAGTTCTGTATATGTGTATATTTAGAAAATCTAGATAATTTTTAATATAATCCAGAGTAATAAGACTATACTGTTCCTTGCATTGAGTGCCCAGATAAACTCACTATTTTTTTCTACAATTTGTTGTTTTAATTGTTGTGTTTAAAATAATGTAATTGGGGTTCAGTTCTTTCTACTCACCCCACTCTTCTGTCTTCTTGAATTTGGAATATACATAAGGAAATAATCAGATGTTTTATTTCAGACAACAATATTATAAAAGGAATGGAGTTGCCATCATGATTAACAAAAGGATGACAAAGTTAATGCGTGGACACTACACAAAATTGATAGAACAATTTCCATTTGCGTGCACAGGAAACCAATCAATATTCTATTGATCTAGTACCGTGATGGCGAACCTATGGCACACGTGCTACAGGTGGCACGAGGAGCCATATTGGAGGGCATGCGAGAGGTTGCCCTCTATCAGCTCCAGCGCGCATGCGCATGCTGGCTAGCTGAATTTCAGCCTTGAGGAAGGCCGGTTCGCCCTCCGGACACTTCAGGGAAGCTTTCTGAAGCCCCGGAGTGCAAATAACCACCCTATGGGCAAACCAGAAGTTCGGAAAAATGCACTTCCGGTTTGCCGTTGTGCTGTTTTTTGTACTCCGGAGGGTTCAGGTAAGCTTCCTGAACCCTCCGGAGTGTAAAAAACATCACAATGGCAAACCAGAAGTGCGTTTTTCTGAACTTCCGGTGTGCCGGTTTGCTGGTTTTTTTGCCATCCCAGGCTTCAATGAGGCCTGTGCGCATGCGTGGGGACTGGGGGGGATTATGCGCATGGGCAGCAGGGGTGTGTGTGGGCACATGCACTCATGCTACCACACCCACACAAACCCCTTTTGGCACGTGAACTGAAAAACATTCGCCATCACTGCTATAGACCATAAGTTCAATTTTTTCTATTAATGCAAAACTTTCCAATCAGCAATAAACATATTGTTTTTTCTCTGATTAAAGAGAATTACAGGATTTTAAAGATTAATTACAATTGAGACTAAAGGTATTTTGGGGGGAAGGGGGGATTGATGGAGTTGAAAAATGTCATGCCATTTAGCAGCAAGATTATTATATAGGCAAAGATAGAAAGATTCAGCACTATCTGCAATGGAAGAATGGTTGGTGAAGATGATGGAACTTGCTGAGATGGCTAAATTGACCTTTTTCTCAATTTCAGTTGAAATTGTTTCTTCCATGCATTTTGTTGAGAATTCATGCTGTTCTGGATTGCCATGACTGTTTATTCTGGTTCTAACAGACTTAGGAAAGAAATCAGTAAATAATTCCACTTGTTTTAAAGGTGGCATTAAAACCTGCTGTGAGCCACACAGAGTGGATTAAAACCCCTTCACTATCCTTCTGAAATCAGGACAAAAGCTGTCTTCAGGTATTTTGCTAAGTTCATCTTTAAAGTAGGTAGAAAACAGGTTGAACACTTGGCACTTCCTCTTTACTTTCATTGAATTCCACTCTTCAGTCTGAAGAACAATTGACCTAGCATTTGCCTGATTCAGGAAAACACCACCTCCAAAATACGTTCATACAAATATTACTATTTAAAAATATATACCCCATACTTTTCTTTATAGAAGCAGTCGAGGAACATTACAACCATAAAGTTAAAAATGCAAAATTCAACAATAAAATCAGTATAATTAAAATCAGATGCTCACAATTATAATCCATTTGAAGCTTTAAAAAATTGGCAAAGGAGATGCATCATGGCTATTTTCCTAAATAATAGGAGAGTAGTGCATCCTTGGAGAAAGCATTCTGGGAGTCATATAGGGAAGACCTGTTTCCATCTTCCAAATGGCTGAACTTATGGTATCAATAGCATCTTCAAAGGGGTCTCTCCTGCTGATCTAAGTGGTTATGCAGGTTCACAGTGGGAGAGATTTCCCTCTGATACTGAAGTTCTTCTTCATATCTTCAGTTGTGGAAGAACTGAATGGGGTCAATATATGCTCCCCATGGTATACCAGTTTGAACTTCTTCATATATTCAGATGGGCAGTAGAAAAGGTCAGATAAAAACAACTTCAGCATGTTCTAGGATCTCCCCAGTATCTATGATATCTCTATGAATATAATGTTCCAAACAGTGGAGAAGACCATGAAATGCAGAGTCCCAGTTCCTTAATTTCTAGACTTCAGCTGTTATTCACTGGTAAGGAACCTATCAGCTTTCCCCAGAGCCCAAGAGAGGAAAACCAGTGCAAAATTCAGAAAGTTTCCTACTGAATACTCCAAAAGGTTTATCCTGAAGTGAAATAAAGCAATCATTCATATCAAAATAAAATAACCAGAAATACATGCCCAACATGCTGTATTTGAAATACCTGAATAGATATACTAAATCCTTAGTTAGAACACTAAGTGTTATTTTAATATAAAATAAATCCACCTTTAAAAAAAGATTATTTTGAAATATTTGCAGACTCATTTAATAAAAAAAAACATTTGGGAGGAACACATATAACAACATATTTATAATTTACTTCCAGATGCACATCCTTAAGATTGCTGAATCTTTTGCAGGATCATATAGGCTGAGCCACAATTTGGTTTGACAGATTCACAAATAGCTTTGCATATTGTACAATAGAATAGAATAGAATAGAATAGAAATCTTTATTGGCCAAGTGTGATTGGACACACAAAGAATTTGTCTTGGTGCATATGGTACAAAGCCAAAAGCAATTGCAAACTTAACATTATAATGGTTATGTTTTGAACAAAATAAACATTCATCTGGGATGAAAAGATATATTAAATATATTTTAGAGTTCATTAATTTTCACTTTAAAAACCCTAATTTTTGCAAGAATGTAGCTATTCTCTTTTATTGTACTTCTCTATTTGATCTTGAACAGAAAAAATGAAAATTAAAGAAAAGTCATGTCAATTTCCAATATTTGGAGGCATTCTTCATTGTTTCAAATAAAATGTCTGTATGTTGAAGAAAAATGAACAGAAAGGGATGTTGCCACAAAAATTATTTTTTAAAACTGTGTGCTTTTTGATGCTCAACTATCTCTCAGTCCAATTGAAGTTAATAAAGGATTTTAATGTTACAAGATTAACAGCTCTGGTTGATCTCTTCAGCCTAAGATGTCTGATAGAAACTAAAATGCCGTCTACATTGTGAGATAAGAGATTTTATTCTTTAGTGTTCCAGAAGGGGTTTAGGCACATAATTGAAATGTATATCAAGAAGCAACTGCTGAGAACTTTCTTTTCCTCCTCCTTATCTCTTTTACAAGATTTAAGTCAAAGTCCATATATAACTGGTGAGATCCCGTAGCCTTGTGCAGATATGTATCACAAAATATGGTTTTTATTCAAGATGAAATTTCTATTTGAATTGGATCCAATTTTGATTTCACAATTTTCCACAGCTCCATTTCAAGCCTCACTTTCTTATATTCCTGGTAAATAAATAGCTGTTTTTTTTCAATTTGGAAGGGATAGTTGCATAGGATTCTTATACACAAGAATCACAGAAATATATGCCCATATTGGTATACATGTTGAAACAGAGAACACAAGAGATGAAGAACTAGATGGTTGTATGCAAAGCTAGTGTTTTGGGGTCTTTTTTTTAATACATTTTCTTCATTCACTTCAGTTTTCACTGTAACATTAATTTCAAGTTGAAACAAAATCCCTCTACATTTTCAGGAATTGGATTTGAACCCAATTACTATTTTATAAAAATAATTAGGTCCTTTCCAAATGGCAAAGAGGATGCCCACACCAGTCCCTGCTGTCTGGTATATTTAGCTTTCTCAGAGTAGTTTTGCACATTGAAAGTTTCACAGATGCTTTTAAATTTAAATTTTAAAATGTATGCGTTGCAATCTCAGTAATTATTTTTAATCTCTAGAATCAAACTGAAGTCATATATTTAGATGAATGAAATGATAAAACTTTACCATGAATCAGCAAAAAATGTTTGTAGCCTAGCATCCTGTTACTAATGCCAACCATCCAGATGATGGTAATTTATATGATGCATTTTGCTTGCTCCAACTGGTATTCAAACACACCCTTTTCTAAACTCAAGGCTGAGCTAACCTTACTGCACTTATCCTACATGAATTTGTTTAATTCGTTTTCTAAATATGGTGTCTTCCAGTTGTATTATATGATTTTCATTCCCCAAATTTTCATTCCCAAATGGCTGAAAATGGGACTCCCAACACATCTGAGGGACACCAGGTAGAAGACAATGTTTTAACCCTTGCTAACTTTACCAGCTGTAAACAAAAAGCCATCCATATTTACTGTATGATATAAATTGATTGTCACTAACATTTATTTGGGTATAGCAGTATACAATATTTCTATGGATACATATCACAATGTCCACCCCCCTTAAAAAGAAAGAAAACATCCTACTCCCTTTTGCTTCTTTAATGTGACTGCATTCAGTTTCCCCTTCTGTGTATGAACTGATGAAGAATAGACAAATAGATGCTCACTTGAAATTCCTCAGTTTTCTTCCCAAAAGAAATTTAT
Source organism: Imantodes cenchoa (assembly GCA_027560375.1). Classification (NCBI taxonomy): domain Eukaryota; kingdom Metazoa; phylum Chordata; class Lepidosauria; order Squamata; family Dipsadidae; genus Imantodes; species Imantodes cenchoa. The sequence continues at coordinate 64,079 of JANHGD010004474.1, read as the reverse complement.
CTATCTATTGATTTCTAAGGCTGTCCACTTGATATACAATTCAATAGTAAACAGCCTTTTAAAGTGGGCAGTAACAACAAACAAAACAAAATTTTATTCTTGGGATCCATAAGAGCTTTTTAAAAAATTATCCCGGTAAAGTTTTTGAATTACCTTATTGAAGTGGTAAGAAAATGCCACCACAGTAAGGTTTGTTCTTTCCCGTTACATCTTTCACTCACTTTTAAGCCTGTCATTTTCTATCTGAAATAGCTTTTTGGGATTTGGAGCATGGAGAGAAAGGGTAGATAAAAGATTTTACCTAGAAAAAGATGACATTCACATATACCTCTCAACTGTGCAAAGTCACCATGCTCCATAAGATTTTCACAGAAATTTGCATATCCAAAAGAAATTTCCAAAGCATATTTATCAAATTGAAAACCAGTAGGGAAAATATTGGGTGATTTTTTTTCCTAATTGCATTTAAGCAATTAGATAAAATAAGTTTTGACCCATGAGCTAGCCAGCTCTTTCAAGGCTAAGGGAGAAGTTCCTAAGAGGTCAGGAAACAGATTCTCCAACTTGTTTCTGCTATGCAAGAGGATTTTGCACTAGCTGTTTCCACAAACTAGAATGTAGGGAATAGTATTCAAAGTGAGGTTCTACCTAGGTTTATCACAATAAACTTTGAGGTAAATTGATGATGCACTGATTAATACTTGAGAAACATAATCTTATCCAAGAATTCTAAGTAGAACAAGGTGCCAAGCATCATACCGCTTGTCTTACATGCTGGAGAATAAATATTTCTATTGCAGTTAGTGACAAACCCCAGGCTAGATCATTTCAGACATTCTGTTTCTTAACACATACATGAAAAACTGTAAATGTGACATTATATGCATACAACAGAACTGAAGGATTACTGGTAATTCTTTCTGTAGGCAATACATTTAAGGTAGCTGTTGCACAACATGCAGTATCCATAGAATAACATTTTAACACTAGTGTATCAGCTAAGGCCCTCCCCAAAATACCATAAGAAGTGAGATTTACAATGAGGGCTATTATACTTTGAATATCCCAGTTGACTATTCTCAAGACCCTCTTGACGGAGAAAATTACTTTAGGTGCACTTTATATTTTGTGCCACTTATGTGTTTTACACAAATATTATTATTCAGAGTATAAACTTCGCAGTAAAGTCGTTTTCTTGCCCATTACTCCAAGAGAAAAATAACTGAATCTTTTAAATACTAGATGACCTCATTTCGGCTACGGGATGGTAAAGATGTAACCATAGTTACAATAAGCGACACATTCGAGTGAATATAGCAGCACAGCCTTCGAGTAAAGAGGACGAAGATGAACTTTATTTAAGAATATATGCCAAATGCTCGAGACCTGCTTAAGGAGTGAGCAATCAGCCGAGCCGCAACCTATGTAGCAAGGACATTTCCGTAGTAATTAAGTGCTTATTTTCAAAGCATGTGGATCCAACGCGGTAAAGATTCAAAAATGTGTCGCGGGGGCGCATTTAATTCCCGGATCTCCGGACTGGGTGGGAGCGGGGGGGCAGGAAGGGAGGGCTGGGAGTGCGCTGGCCAAAACCGCCTCCTCAGTTGACCGCCTCTCGCCTGCCTGTTTACTTACTCGCTCTCCCCGCCCATCCCCCTCCTTCGCAGGGCACCGGCCGGACTGCCCACCTCGCCACTTCGGAGCCGCCGCCGCCCCCGTCGCAGTCGCTGCCCAGGGAGACCTTCGCGCCCAGCCATGGGAGCGCTTTCCACTTGCCGGACTCCTCCTCCTGCTCGTCCTCGCAGCAGCCACACTCGCCGGCCCTCTACTACTCCAGCTCCACGCTGCCGGCGCAGAGAGTGAGCTCGCCCTTGTCCATGCAGCAGGTGGGCTCGCCTACCAAGCTCCAGCGGGCGGGCTCCGCCTCCGAGAGCGGCGGCGGCTACGGCACCACGCAGCGAGTTTCTTCTCCCAAGCAGTCGCCCAGCCGCCTCGCCAAGTCTTACAGCACCAGCTCGCCCATCAACATCGTCGTCTCCTCGGCGGGGCTCTCGCCTTCCCCGATCCGGGTCACCTCCCCTCCCACCATCCAGTCCAACATCTCCTCTCCCATTCATCAGCTGAGCTCCACCATCGGCACCTACGCGACCCTCTCGCCCACCAAGAGGTTGGTCCACCCTTCCGAGCAGTACAGCAAACATTCCCAGGAACTATATGCCACGGCCACTTTGCAGAGACCCGGAAGCCTAGCAGGTGAGAGAGAAAATGCTCTTTTTTCCTTTTCAACTCTCTTGAAGGCGCGTCCTCCAAGGTCCGTTGAAATAGATCTCTAATCCTGAGAGAACGTTTGTAATTTTGATTGCTCTGGTTCGGAAAGGAGGGAGGAGCGGAAGGGTGATGCTCACGTTCTCCTTCCTATCCCAAGTCCTGGCTTAAGCGATTCCTGCTTGTAAACTAAACTGTTTCAGCATGCGGTCAAATAAGTGAGGATGCCAACAGAAAATAAGTGCTGAATAACAGATTGTATTCTCCTAGCCCTGCTTAGGTAGAAGTGAGGCACTGCTGATTTCATTGGGATTTGTTATAAAGCAAGAAGTATATTTAGGTTTGAAGTCTTTGCTGTTGACCCTTAACATTCTTTTCCTTTCCACCATACTCTTCTTGCCAGGTGGAAAAGCCGCATGGAAGAAAGTTTTTCTTTTAAAATTCCTTGAATGAATGCATGGTTTCTTATTTAGCTGGTATTATCTGATGCATAGCGATGCTATCAAACAGATTTTTAGAACTATTTCTTGTTTCCAGTAATATTAAAGTGTTTGATAAGTGCTGTGGTTCCCATTCAGTAGGAAACACCTGGTTGTTGTTTCTTTAAAAAGAAACCCTTGGATTTTACACAACAGGACCGTGTTTTGTCTTGTCTCCATTCCCTAAAAACATGATGCTTTTCAAAATCATGAAAGTATTTTTCCCCAGGGTGTGGCCAGGCCAGGCGAGTGCAAGGAAAAAGAAAATGGGTAACAGATACAAATCTGCTTTGAGGTTCAGGATCATCAGAACAAATACTTTTTTTTAGAAGCCCAGACATAAACAGTCAAGGTGATTGACAGATAGATCATTCACAATGAAGAATGAACAAACAAACAAACAAACCAGGGAAGCAGCAGGAAGAGAAGGGAAGCATACATCATGACACTCAAAAACCAAACAGAACAGAATGAATTTCCTACCCAAGTATCATAAATGGTGCACATGTTAATAGGGGTTGACATATCCAAGGCAGATATTCAAGCAACATCCCCTCTAGCTGATTTCTAGAGAAATAAATAACAGAATAACAGAGTTGGAAGGGACCTTGGAGGTCTTCTAGTCCAAGTGTTCCAATATTTGAGGGGCTGCTACAGAGAAGAGGGGGTCAAGCTATTCTCCAAAGCACCTGAAGGCCAGACAAGGAATAATGGATGGAAACTGAACAAGGAGGGATTCAACCTGGAAATAAGGAGAAATTTTCTGACAGTGAGAACAATCAACCAATGGAACAGCTTGCCTTCGAAAGTTGTGGGAGCTTCATCACTGGAGGCTTTCAAGAAGAGACTGGGCTGCCATCTGTCAAATGTGTAGGGTCTGCTTGGGCGGGGGGTAGTAATAGATGATCTACAACATCCCTTCCAACTCTATTAATCTGAATAACCCCCTGCTCAAGCAAAGGGACACTATACCCATGATGGCGGACCTATGGCATGTGTGCCGAAAATGGCACACAGAGCCATCTCTCCGGGCACGCGAGCTATCGCCCACTGGTCTTCCGGGTTCCGTCATGCTGGCCAGCTGGTCTTCATGCACGCATGTGCACCGGCCACCTGGTCTTCTAGTTTCTGGTGCGCATACAGAAACCGGAAGAGCAGCTGCCCTGGAAACAGCAAAGGACCAGGCCTGTGGTGCCTCTGCCAGGAAAAATGGAGCTTGGAAGGGTCACGTGCGGCCCTCCTGAGCTCCGTTTTCCCTGGCACAGGGTTGCAGGAGGCCATCACAGCTGGAAACGGAGCTCAGGAGCCTGTTTTCACCGGCAGAGCACTCGGGCCACCAAAGGGGAGTGACATCAAGCTGGCCATACGCACCCAGCCCCTGAGGTCAAATACAACCCTGATGCAGCCCTCAATGAAATTGAGTTTGATACCCCTGCTCTAAAAGGATGCAGATTACTACCGGTAGCTGTCTGCAAGGAAATAAATCCTTCTATTCCCCACTATCCTGTCAGTGTTGAAGAAGCTTCTTGGAGAAACAAAATGTCTTCAAAAGAAAAAACAAGAAAGTCCAGTTGTGTCCTGAAAAAAGCACCTTTGGGACAACCATGACCTGGATGATTGAGAATCTCTACAGACTCCAGTGTTGGAACAACCACAGCTTCTGGAGGCACTTTGTTCCACTGAACAATTATTCTGACATTCAGGAAATTTCTCCTTAGTTCTAGGGTGGTGCTCACCTTGATTAGTTTCCATCCATTGCTTCTTGTTCTGCCTTCAGTTGCTTTAGAGAATAGGGTGAAACCCTTCTTCTTTGTGGCAGCTGATTAGATATTGGAATACTGATATCATAATATCCATGGCCAACATTCCCTCTAAGCTGCGCGGCCGCGCAGCCACGCAGTTAATGAGAGAACAGCGTGCAGCAGTTTCCAATTGCCACGCGCTGTTTTCTAATATTAGAGGCTGCACGGCCACACGGCCGCGCACATGACTAGAGTATGGCGCGCAGCAGGTTCCAATTGCTGCGCACCGTTTTCTAGCACTACATGTATCATTGTCCATGGCTATTCTATTTAGGCGACAATACTGTCTGGAACCAGTATAAATGCTCCTGGCAACTTCTATGTGATCTTCATTGCCTCCCAGTCTGGTTTCAATCCCAGGGCAAGATATTGGTTTTAACTTATAAACCCTTACTACTTTTAAGGAATACCAATCCCAAGCAGTTTAAGCCTAGAACTATCTTTATGTCTTTTCAGTGTCAGGCAAAGGAACATTTAGTTTTTTTGGGCTTTTGAATAATGTTTTAGTGCCGTGTGACATTTTAACTTCCTTAATTTATGTGTCATTGTTTTTGACTTTTGACATCTAGAGATCGTATAGAAGATCTTCTCTATGAAGATCTATCCCTAATCTGTTCTTCCAAGTCTCTCAATGGTGCATGCATTGTCCCTATAATTGAGTTCAATTGTCTTGCTCCTGATCAAGCTCCTTATCTCTTTCCCAGCGTCAAGTAGGCCATGTCAAACTTTTCAACTTTTGTCCAGCTAATGTTGTGGCGAGATCAGACATGAGGAGTGGGTCCCATGCCAAGTTCTCCCCATTTGACGGCTCCAAAAGGAGCTAAAGCTATCATGTAGGGGTGGTGAAGAAAAGAGGGGCATCTTGTAGGTCGCGGAGAGCAGCAACTCTCCTGCTTGACCAAGGGCTTCTTCCCTCTCACCCTCAACGAGAAGAGGCAGCCATCATGGCTGCCATAAAGCTGGAACAGCTGAGGCAACAAAGAAATGTGCAGGAACAATGTAGATGAACAGTGACTGGAGCTGGGTGAGAAGATTCCTTTTTTATTTAGACCCTAACCTTAAAAGATAAAAAAGAGGAAAATTCAGGAAAAGAGATTCTTAGAACTATTTCTTAAAGCAGTAAACAACCTAAAAGAAAGGAACTAAGGGAAGAAAAGCTAAAGGACTTTTAAAATATAGAAAATTGGATTTTTAAACTGAGTAGGCGTTGTTTTGGAAAGGCATTATAAAATGCTGAAACTATCTACTTGAATAGCCAACTTTGCTTCCATAAATTAAACTAAAATTGGATTGATCAATTTATTTCACTTGAAACAACCTGAAACCTAAGCTGAGGACACCATCTACTGGTGAATGGAAAATATACCATACTCCCTACAAGACTAAGAAAATTCTTGATAAGAGAAATAAACAACATTTATCTGGAAGATTGTGGTGATACTTATTGTTCTATAACTATCTGCTTTATGATTACTGGAGACTCTATTGTGAGAATAAGGAAGACTCTTAAGTAAAGTAACGTAACTCTTGATTTGTGGAAGCTGCCTGGGCTACTTAAATGGAACTGATTAATAATCCTGAGATGTAAAGAACTATTATTATTGAACTTTCTGAGGAGCAACACTGGACTTGAATAAATTGTTTTTGGACTTGAGTAAGAGTGGGACTTATTAAAATAAGATAAGATGCTCCATCAAGGAGAAATGAGTGAGACTGCAAGAGAAATGTCATTGATGTTTCAAAGCATTAGAGGTACTATGACAAAGAATCACAGAGAGATAAAGAACCTAATGCAAGACATAAATGGGAAAATAGAAAATATGCTATAACTGATAACGAATGAAAATCAAATATCCCAGGAAAGAGAGGAGACAGCAGAAAGAATGGTGGAAAAGATAGAACAGACAAACCAGCAAAAAAAGCAAGAAGAGAAGGAGAAGACGATAAAGATAATAATGACTGATGACATAAACCAAGGGAAAAGGATTTTAAGAGATTTAAAAATGGAATCGGATAACCTGGAAGATACTTTTGAAAGGGAGATAGGGCCTTTGGGTGGATGTCGTTTTATTCAAAACGACATCAAGGGATGGGCTGCTCATTTTTAAATGAAATATGGTATACAGAAGTTTCAAATAAGAAAATGCAGAAAATCAAGTAATGAGTTCTATCATAAGAAATTATTTTGCTGCAGTTGTAACTTATTTTTGTGATTTGTGTATTATGCCACCAAGAAAACCACTTAATTATTTGGGCTAATGACATAAAATATTGTTGCATAAGAATAAGTGGTGGGCAAGTTGTTGAATTAATACAAAAATTATTAAAAATAAAAAGTTTAATTGAATCTTGTAGGTAATGTAAGTTGCTATGAATTTTATAAAACAGTAACATCTAAGCCACACTGAAGCCATCCCTGGGTCTGTTCCAAGCTGTTGCTTCAGTTTATGCCTCAGCTGTTACTTTCTTAGCAACTAGGCTCCAATAATTAATTCCGAGTTATAGAAGAGTAGGAGGATGTGGTACCCTGCTGTTTGGACTAAATACCTTGCAAACTGTTGCCCAAGTATCTCACTCCAGATAGAATTTTCTTAGCTGGCTAAGAGAAGTTGGCATGCGCACCTGAGAGCAGAAACTTAAGGACACAATGAGCTAAGCCCACTCCTCCCAATGCTGATTAATAAAAGGTCTAGGATTCAGAAATTTTAAAAAAGCAAACATTTAAAAAGACACAGACAGTTAGGCAACAACTAGAAATGTATAAAGTGTCTATTTAACAGGATTTACTTCTTCTAAGAGGGTTTGGTATGCAGCCCATTTTTCCAAATTTGACTAGTATGAAAAATACAACATTAAATACAAACCACACATTCAAAAACAACATAACATAAACATAACATATCATAACATAACACCATATACCATAAAAATTCATTTTACAGCATACCATATCAGTATACATACTATGTTTCTATATCTTACTCTTTAACTTATATTTATTCATATATTTCCTAAGTCCTACATATAATTTCTTCTTAATATCTAACATCTCATCTAACTATATCCACCTATCACCTTGTTTTCATGCATCTATATACATAAATACAAATATCCATACCTGTTTTGATTTATTTATTGTCATACCATTATCTATTAATTTTACTTTTATGTTCCAGCCAATTATACCATTTGTTTCGTATTTTATAAAATTCCGTTTTCTCTCTGTCGTGTATTTCCATAGCTAATTTATTCATTTCAGCACATTCTAATATGTTTTTAATTACCATTGGGCTTGAAGGGGCTGTTTCTGATTTCCAATGTTGGGCATAAATAATTCTAGCTGCTGTCATTATATGCAGCATAAGATATTGATTATTTTTATTTACAAAAATAAGTGACGTCACCGCCGGAAGTCGACAGCTGGTGTATGTTCTGCTGACATACTATGAGTCAGCAAATTTTGGTATTCAGTCACTTTCAAGTAGGACAGAAGCCTTCTGCAAAAGGCAATATATCCTCTGAGTTAGAATGAAGTCCATTTGAACAAGATCATTAGAAGTCAGGGCATTCCTTGGAACTATTTAAGCCTGGTAAATTAGGTCAGTGCTCTGTTCCTAGGTTTTATGTACTTATTTGCTTCTAACATCACATTAAAATAGTTGTTTCCCTCCCTCTCCTTCCCTCCCTCCCTCCTCTCTCTCTCTCTCTCTCCCTTGAGTTGTTCTTCACTGAAAAGATGGCTTTTGAAGATTTTGAGGGCTGAATAGCATACCAAGGAGTATGTGTCAAGGAGGATGGTTGGGTACCACTCAGGGGCGGGTTCCACTTACCTGTCGCCACCGGAGCTATGTGAATGCAGCCCGATGTTGTGGGTGGGCATGCGCATCCCCACGCGCGTGCCCTTGCGTAATTTTTGCTTTCTGTGCATGCGCGGAAGCAAAAAAAGCTGAAATCTCACGCACGCGAGTGTGCTCTCGTGAGATTTTTCTTCTGCGCATGCGTAGAAAGCAAATTTTTTTTAAAAAGATGGCCGGAGCCGTTGCGCAAGGGCAGGGCCACTACCAGGGCAGCAGTGCCCCACACCAGGTGCAACCCACCCCTGGTACCACTCCTATGATGTTAAATTGATATCCTAGCCCCCCCTCCCTTCCCTTTCTCTGTTGGGAAAGGAGTCACTTGTTGAGTAGCAGGAATAAAACACTAGCTAAAGGAACATCAAAACTTACAGGAAAGGAAGTTTCATCTGGAAAATTCAGTATCAACAGAAACACATTGCAAGTACACTTCAGATACATATAATCCTTGACTTACAATAGTTTATTTAGTGATGTTTGAAGTTACGGCACTTAAAAAACTTATGATTGTTTTTTCACACTGATGACCGGTGCAACATCCCCATGGTCACATTATCAAAACCCTGGCACCTGGCAACGGGCCCATATTAATGATGGTTGCCATGTCCCAGGGTCATGTGATCATTTTTGGTGACCTTCTGACAAGCAGCATCAATGGGGGAGCCAGATTCACTGAACAACCCTGTTACTAACTGAACAATTGCAGTGATTCACTTAACAACTGTGGCAAAAAAAGTAAAATGGAGTAAAATTCACTTAACAACAGTTTTGCTTAGCAACAGAAGTTTTAGTCAATTATAGTGATAAGTCGAGGACAGCCATGACTGATTTTAAGCTACATTCATCCTATTAAGGAATGAATGAACGTCATACGGGCTTATTGTCAGTATAATGCAGAAGATACAATACATGTGAAGTGTGACAATTATTTGAAACTGAAATACAAAGTTCTATTGATGCTTTTAATTGATGGTTGCATAATTGAAAGGAGGGACTCTTTTGTATTAGAAAAATGAACCAAGTCATTCCAACATCTCTGCATCTGGAATTGAGTGGAGGAAGCTCTGCATTCACAGCTGTCTAGACTCACAGCGGGATCTTTTCTTCATTTTCAGAATTGACATGTACTGCGAAGGTACTGTAGATCTCAATGAGGGAATTATGTTGCTTTACTTCAAGCCAGCCGATACCAAAGAGAAGGAGTTACAGTCAATCCTGGAAAAAGCCTCCACCAGATATTTCCCAGTCTATGAAAAGGTAGGGCGCAAAAGGAAAGCGAAGGTGATGGACGTTGTGATTTCAGAAATGGAGCACAACAAATGTCACCACCACCAGCAGCAAAACCCTAACATTTCTTTTTCAACTTGGTGTAGACCAGGAGTGTCAAACTCAAGGCCCCAGAGCTAGATTTGGCTCACTGGATACTTAGATCTGCCCCGCGGGGCTGCCCTGGAAACAGTGAAGGACTGGCTCACAATCCTTCTGCCAGCAAAAACGGGCTCCTGAGCTCTGTTTTCGCCTGCCACGGCCTCCTGCAACCCTCTTCCAGTGAAAATGGAGTCGGGAGGGCCGCATGTGGCCCTCCTGAGTTCCATTTTCACTGGAAGAGGGTTGCAGGAGGCCATGGTAACCGAAAACGGAGCTTGTGAGCCCATTTTTGCTGGCAGAGCGCTCGGGCCACCACAGGCACCCCTGACAGGAGTGACATCGAGCTGGCCATGCCCACCCCGACCATGCCCACTCTGATGCGGCCCTCAATGAAATCGACTTTGACACCCCTGGGATAGACCAATTGGAAATGCTGGGAACTCCCCTCAGTGAGAGTACAATTCTGCCAACTTCATATCTTTAGTAAATAGTCTCCTCTGAAAGCCTGGCAGAAATGTTGATTCAAAATAGTTTATCTGACTATACCATCAGGCGGAAAGGACACTGCCTCAGCAACAGTTTTTTAATATTATGAAAGACATCATGTGGCCAGTGTTGAGTTTTAATTTACAATTCTATGTGTTTGCCGGTTAGACGGAGAGACGTTTGCGAAATGTTCTGTCAGAATAGTAATGAATGCTATTCAACCTATTGTACGATACCTTTCTCCTGAACAGGAAGTTTTACAACAATGGTTGGAGCAGGAAATAAAAAATCCTGCATTGTTCCAAAATATAATTTTTTTCACTATTAAAATACTGTGTGTCCTATGTCCTATGACTTCCATGTGCTACATGGGAAATCCTTATTTTTTTTAAAAAGAAGTTACTCAATATAACTTCTAAAATCAACAGGGAAAATCACTGAAAAAGTTCAAACTCTTTTATACAACTTTTATGGCTATAGAATAAGGGAGTTACAATTTGGTTCCTTGAAGCCATAAAGACTAGTAGAATCTATCTAAGCTACGAGGACAAGGACAAATGAAGATCCGCATCTCACTGGATATTTTCCAAAATTTAAAATTGGGCTAGTGAAGCAATTCTGCTTATTCTCTTTGCATTTAATTTTCTTAGAGAAACCCTTGTGATGTGTCTCTTGAAATTAAAGCTCGCTTTGTAAGTTAACATTAAAGGGGGGGAAAACCCATTCCCTGTGAAAGGATGGACTGTTCACCAATTGGCTAACTTCCAGGACTTTTAAATAGTCCCTTTCAATATTGAATATTTATCTAGAATCCAATAAGCCTCTAACGTGTGTTATGCTCTGAAGGTACTCAAAGATCATGGCCAAGACTTCCTTGTTGGAAAACAGCTTAGCAGAGCAGATGTTCAACTACTTGAAAGCATTTTGATGGTGGAAGAGTTGAAGCCAGACATTCTTTCAACATTTCCTCTATTAAAGGTAAGCAACTTCTCTTTGACAAACCATAGAAATATGCAGTACAACAATGAATCAAAATCCCATCAGATCCTGGATCCAGGTTTTCCAAATGGTGTACCATGTTCTCCAGTTTGCTGTACCATGCATAAAAAGCGGTGGTCATTTCAGCTGCCATTCAAAATCAATCTGCCAGTAATAATTACATCTGGTACAGATGTAGTTACATTCCTCCGGTATGTTGACACACATCAGACTGATAATGAAAGTTAATGTGCACTTATTCTGGTACTAGACTTTAATTTGAATCTGGGTCTTGTTTTTCCCCAGTTACAGTAGCTACAACAAATTAATAAATTCCTGTCCTAATGGTTCAGCTGAAACATTTGCATGCAATATGCATAAGTATCTACTACTTCACTTACATCTTAAGTATACATCCTGTATACCAAAATTTAAAGCACCCACAAATCTTTAGATAACCTTCCCTATAAGCACCCTCATATGTTTGTGACAGAAGACAATAATGGTTAAGTACGTGAGCTATAATCATGTTAACTAAATTTACATTTTAATTAAAACCATTGTCTCTGGTCTGCTTCTGTCAACTGTAGAACCTGGCATGTGGCTGTAAATAATAATAATATTGGCATATATATAATGTACACAAAATCATTAATGTGTATATATAATCGCTCGGGATACTTACATTTTAACATATATGGAATTCTAGTTCTTTATATTATTTACTAATATTTTAAAATGTGTATCATCAACCTTAATAGGCAGATACTGCAAAATCTTCATTCCCACCCCACTCCAGGGGAAGGATACTGCAAAATCTCTATTCCCACCCCACCCTGGGGCCAGCCAGAGGTGGTAATTGCCGGTTCTCTGAACTACTTAAAATTTCCGCTACCGGTTCTCCAGAACCTGTCCCCCCCTGCAAAAAAAACTGCAAATATTTGTCCAGGCAGTCACTAGGAATCAACACTTATTCAAAAATATACACACAAAGCAAATCTTTTAATCAATGTTATTGTGCAAGCCTGTGTTGACACATAAACCTCACTTGATTATTACAATTTGCAACTGAGATCAAATAGCAGAATTAAATGAGCCTTCAAAATATAGTATTCAGGTTATTCAGATGACAAATGTTTACCCAGCAATGTCATTAAAAAAAAAACACCTTAAAAATTCATTTCCCCTCTTCTAAACATTTTTCCTCTTTTTTCTTTTTTAGGCTTTTAAAGGGAGGATAAGTAACATCCCCACAATTAAGAAATTTTTGCAGCCTGGCAGTGCACGAAAACCTGCAGAAAATGAGAAAACGGCAGCTGA
>JANHGD010004474.1:5102-28569 GCA_027560375.1 Imantodes cenchoa | reverse complement strand
CATGCCATGCCATGCCATCTCTCCGAGCTCCAAGCCAGTCATCGAGATAGGCCCTCGGTAACGTGGAGGGCCAGGCTTTCCTTTCCATCTTGTCAATTTTAAACTAATTTTAGCATCAATGTTGTTTTAAGGTTTTATCTTTTTTTATTATTGTAAGCTGCCTAAAATCTCCCAAAATTGGCGGCATATTACAAGTTTAATAAATAAATAAATAGCATTCATTTTGCTAATATTCTCCATTTAGGTTATCATCATCATATATGCATTGCTGTACTAACATTACAGAATCTCAAGGTCATAGGACAATTGCACAGCAATTGTCTAATTGTCTAATAAAACGACAATTGCAATTTTATTTTACTACATCACATAATTTTCAAGCAAAACCATAACCTGAAATGTTTAATAATATTCCTCATTTATATGGATAAATGAAATTACTATTGCTGCTGCTATCTACTAAATAATAACAGCAAGGTAGAGGATTCAAATCTTTGCTCAGTTATCTGAGACATCTTGGATCAACCGCGATCTCTCAATATATACTCTATTATAGTGCCTTTTGAAGGAACTATATGGATGGAGGTGCGACCAATAAGGCACCTTGAGTTCTTTACAGGAAGGAGGTAAATCTAGTAGCTAAGACAGCAGGGACCATGATTTCTAGCCACACCTTAGGCATATTTTGGGGACAGTCACTCTCGTTCAGCCCAACTCATCTCACAGGATGGTGGTTGTAGGGAAAACAGGGGATGGATTACTAGGTCTGTTCGCCACCTTGAGTTATTTATAAAAATAATAATGATGGGATAAAAATATTTTGAAAAAATAATGATTGCCTATTCTGACAATAAGGTTATGCTTGGTACTGTAAGCAAAATAGAGTGTCAAGCACCTCAACAACTATCTTTGGAATGGCCTGAATCCAAAGAATTACATGACTTGGATCCTGAACTGCCATCCTCCACAACATCTAGCAAGTTCTGAAACTGCCAAAAGCAATTGCTTTTAAAATTGCCAAGAGCAATTAGAGTATGCCTGCTATTCAAGGGAAGGAAAAGCCAAATATCAGCTTAAGTATGTCATTGGGAATACTTAATGTAGTTGTTGGATTTCAACAACTGTATCTGAACATAATATTTCTTATTTGTACAGATGATTTTAAAGCAGTGGTCCCCAACCTTTCCAGCTCTGCAGACCGGCAGTGGTGGTGAGGAGAGGGGATGGTTTTATGCATACCCTTGCCCATCGCTTGGCCAGGTTTCCCTCTCCCACCACTGCCGCCGCCAGTCTGCAGAGCCAGGAAATGTTGGGGACCACTGTTCTAAATCATCTGTTCTGTATGAATAAGACATATTATGTTCAGGTACAGTTGCTGAAATCCAAAAAGTACTTTAAATATACCCAAGTATGCCTGGCTTCAGACCCGAGGTTGGGGAACCCTAATTTAGAGAAGAGGACATTGATTGGAGATACCAAAAGTAAAAATGGAAGTGATTTGTCAGGCTTTCTGTTCAGGTTGTTATAGATCATGATATGGTGTTGGATTCCCAGGGAAGAGGGGCTGCATTCCAGAAGGAAAAGAGATAGTCAAACTTGCAAAGTTTGGTTGGGAAAAAGAGTTAAGAAGGTTTCTCTCTAGCAAATTTTCAGAGTATATCTATAGTGGCAACATTTCTGCCTATAGGTAAGGAACAATATAAGAAAACTGCACAGAAGAAATTCCATGTGTCTTTCCTGATTCTTAGGACCTGACACGTGATAGATTTTGAACTCCTTTTTTTCCCTTCAAACTTTCCTCCTTTGTTAAGAGTCCCATACAGTACTCTACTAGTTCCAGCTCTATTCCCACCAATGAAGTTCTGCAGAAGCAGGATTGCTACATTTTGTTTTGGCAGGACATCTTTGCTATACCAGTAATCAACATGGAGAGATGGAGATTGCTCCAACGAACGACATGAACAATGTAGTGGCAACCTTCACAATGAATTCTATTCACGAGGGGGAAGAACAGTATTCACATTTGAATAGTGTAGTATTAGTGCGCTCAGTTCATAAAGGGCTTATTTTGTAGCAATAATTTGCTTTTGAAAAATGTGCAGAATGAGGGCATTATTATATTTTTGAAAATTAGTAATGACATATGCTGACTACGATAGAATAGAATAAAATTCAATCTGCAGATTAATTTGTCTAAACAATATTCAGATAGGCTACAGGTTAAATTAATGACAATAGTGCTCTCGTCATTCCACTTCAATAGCTTTAATCTTAGACATATAATTTGATTTCTATTTTATCTAGTCTGCCTCATTTGAAAATGTATTTGTAATGTTTATCCACTCTATAAAGCCATTCACAGAATTAATGTGATGATTTTAGCATATGACTGCAGAGTGTTACTTTCTATTAAAATTGCTTGTTCTTAATTTTTTTAAACTTGCATATACTAACCACATGCAGTGATTAGTTATCCTGATTAGTTATCCTGCCCAAAAAATAATCCTTAATATGATTTTGGAAATCATGCACACGGTGTTAAATCCCATTATTGCAATGGTTTCTTACTTACAATTCACTGCATTTAACATTGGTTCTATTGATGTTTTGGCATCTAGCATAAATGCAGTGTGACTTGTGCAGTTTACTTACTTATTTCTATACAGAGAGCTTAATCACATATATATCTAGAGATGCTTCATAACTGAAGCAGAATATTTTAAAAAGTGGTTAATTAATATTGTTACCCTTAAAAACCCATCATAAATACAATTATAAAATGACCAACTGAAAAAAATACCTGCTTAGCCTAACAGGTAGAGAAGGGCCTCGCCCCTCCACATTCTAGCAGGTGCATGAAACAGCCAGAGCACTTCCCTTTTGCACTTAAATCTCTATAGAGAAGGAGGAAGCATATCAGAACTTGTATCCAACAAAAACGGAAGGTCTGTGCAGTTAATAAAGACCTGAGGCACACCCCTGAGGCTATAAATAGCTTTTAAAAAAGCTCCTTAAAGAGAGAAAATATTGGGAGTCCTGAAGCCAACCATACATATTGCATAGTCTGATGTCAATGTATTTTCTGTTAAGTTGCACTTGCAGCAAATTATGTACTCTAGTTTAGAAATGGCCAGAGCATGAACAACTATAGTGAAGTTAGCTTCAAGTTGATCATTTGTTCTCTTTGCTGATTGCTTCATGGTTTTATCTGTGTGTCTCTGACTATATTACAACATACAAAGCAGCAACAGAAAGCAAATGCTGCCTCTGTAAAGAAGCTGAAGAAAGAAAACAGTGACCACCTAGTTATCTGCCAAGAAGATCATACGGACTTATTATAAACACCACCATGGAAAAAGTAGCAACAATGGTACATTGGAAGATCTGCAAGAAATACTATTTAATAACTGTTCTCCTGCTAGCAAGAACTAATGTGAACATAAAATAGACTAAAGTTTATAGAAAATGAAGACACTGAAGTGTTTGGGGATTTGAGAATGCAACAGATAAAGGACCTGTCATATAACACCAAAAACTTAACAACTGTCAATAAGAAAGAAAGAAAAGGTCTGGATGGTAGATGTTGCAGAATTTGGAAACAGTAGAATGGGAGACAAAAGAACTGGAGAAAATCACAGACTACAAAGACCTGCAAATAGAAGTAGAATGACTGTGGCAAAACAAAGCAAAGATAGTACCAATAGTAATAGGCACCTTGGTTGCAATCCCAAAATATCTGGAGGACATGTGAACACCATCGGCATTAACAAAATTATCATCAGTCAATTGCAAAAGGCAGCTTGGAACAGCTTATATACGATCAAATAATAACATCCACCCATCCAAGATCCTTGGGAAGGACTCAACATGTGGATAGAAATGCAAAAACCAATCTAAATATCTGGATGACAGCACTGCAAACAACAACAACAACAACACTAATAATACTAATACTAATAATACTAATAATAATACTAGTACTACTATTAATAATAATAATGTTACCATGCAACCTTAATATATCAGCACAACACATATGCAGTAAAACCTCAATGTATCAAATCCCTATTTAGTGGATATTGGACTCAGTTTCTGTCTAGACTTCCCCTCACTCCTGCCAAATATTTTTCATAGTTTGGCTTTAAAACATAGGCTGTAATCTGTTCCAGTTGACGGTCCCTGGAGATTTAAGATTAAAGCTCGGGTACAGGGATTACTACAATATCTAATCCTCCCTTGTCAAGAGACAGTCGTGAAGATATAGTATAGGAACTTAGAAAGCTGTTTTCCACCAACTCAGTGCTGGTTCCTTCTAGTTTAGTGTTGTCAACAGTTCCCTGAATTTTCAGACAATTTTTTTTTCTTATAATAACTCAGTAACAGTCTTCCCTAACCTTGCAAAGACAAAATATGTGCTAAGCTTAATAGATTTTATACTAAAAATTGGTTTAGCTATATTGGGGATTTCAAGTTACAGTGGACAACAATTCTATGCTTATGTGAGAAGATAATTTGGATACTAACTCATTTTGTGAAAGGGTGTGCCTTTCTTACAGAAGAGGGGAAAATATTAACAGAATCTTTCCTCATTATATTACAAAGATTTCTATCCCTGATTCACCTGTTACACATATTCCCTTAATCAACGCAGCATAGCTATTTGGTCTCGCACTGCTAATTAAAGTTAACTTCCTATGTATTTCCTCTTCTTAAGATTCCTTTGATTGGCATCTTTTTTTATGTGGTCCAGAAATCACCTAAGTGGTAGAAAAATTTAGATTACATAAAAACTTAGCTTTGCTACCATTTCCCCCCCAAAATAAGTCCCTATATAATTCTTTTTTTTTAACCCTGAAATAAGCGCTTAGCCTTATTGCCATGCACTCAAAAGCTGCTACTTCTTGCCCCAGAAAACTCTACCCAAGAATTAAGATTTTTCGGGAGGCTTTTTTTCTTCTTCCAAAAATAGTATCAGTGAAGAAATATAGAATTACAAAAGTAAGGAGCATCTCTATACTGGCACCGGGCCACTACCCAGTAGAGATACTAAATCCATTGGAATTGGGCAGCTAATAAAGTCAAATAAATAAATACTCTTTTACTTGTATGAAATACAGGTAGTCCTTGACTTAAGACCAGAATTGAGCCCAACATTTCTGTCATTAAATGAGACACTGGTTAAGTGAGTTTTGCCCTATTTTACAATCTTTCTTGCCACAGTTGTTAAGTGAATCACTGTAGTTGATAAATTGTTAACCCGGATGTTAAGTGAATCTGGCTTCCCCATTGACTTTTCTTCTCAGAAGGTCACAAAAAGGGATCACATGACCTTGGGACACAGCAACAGTCATAACTAATAATACACAGGCAAATAATCGATACAAACGCAAGGTAAATCACTTCAAACTCCATTGCAGAAAATACGACTTCAGCAACAGAGTGGTCAACGCCTGGAATGTTCTATCCAACTCCGTTGTTACAGCTTCAAATTCTCACAGCTTCAGTCTCAGACTGTCTAATATGGACCTCACCCCATTCTTAAGAGGTCCGTAAAGGGGGCGTGCATAAGCGCACCAGCGTGCCTATCGTCCCTCTCTTACTGTCCCAATTTATCTGTATTTACTTCCTTTGTTTATGTTCATACCTTATCTTGTACATGTTTGATAAACAAATAAATAAAATAAATAAATAAAAGTATGAACCAGTTTTAAATCACCTGAATTTTGTTCCCCTGATCATGGGGATGCTACAAAGGTTGTGTGACAAACGGTCATAAATCACTTTTTTCAGTGCCGTTGTTAACTTTGAATGATCATTAAATGCACTTTTGTAAGTTGAGAACCACCTGTAATGCTTTTCACACAAAGATCTTTCATTTCTATTTCTAAATGACTGATCTGTTTACCTCATTTATTTGCATTATTTTCACACCGTTTGCTTGTTTATACCAAAATGTATCACAATACGCACTCTGTCCTGGTATCTCTTATGAATGAAGAAAGTTGATAAAAATTAAACTAGCTAAACTAAAGTAAGGTAAAACAATTTCATTTAAGCTACAATTATTGCCCGGTTTAGAGCTCCCTAGACCACTTTTTATCCGCCATGCATTATAGTCTTATCTCTGTGTGTGATTTGTTTCTTTTTGTATATTCATTTCTCTCTGCTATCGTGGATGGCTCGCTTCCCCATTTAGTAAAAACACAGGGGATTTTGTTAAAACATTTTTATCTGTGCTTTCTCATCTGCAAACATCAACTAAGACACAAAAGAAAGTGACAAGCTCCAGTTACTGCTCTTTGGTCAAGAGTTAAGTGGGTAAGGACAATTCTCTTTATGTATGATGGATGTTAAACAATTACTAATCTTAAATTGCAGGAACACAGCTGGAAAGGAACATGGAGGCTGCCCAGGAAGATAAATGAATATGACAGTTTATTAAATATACATGGTTAGTGTTTGATACTGCTGTGCTGTCTTAGAAGGAAGCACTGGATTAATATTACTTAAAGGCAAGTCATAGAGTACTAAAGTGCAGGAGAAAATTTATAGTATGCAGAGAATTTCAGCTAGAAATAGATAATGCTGACAGGACACTGCAACGTTTTGAAATGATGTTCCACTTTAGACAGAATATGACTATCTCCTCTTTTTTTCAACAATTAAGTTTTGTAATACAAATGAGAGAATATAGTTTCGAAATTGATTCAGTTGAAAAGCTGGAAACATTTAAACTGCAATACTTTCCTTGCTCCCCCCCTCAAAATATGGATATGATTGCATGTTTATGCAGTTATTGGTTGTTATCGAGCTCATATTTAACTGTAAGCAAAAGTAGTTTAAGCCTAAAGGTAATAAGAATGCAATCTTATATTGATTCCTGAAGTCAGTAATACTTATTTTTAGTAGAAATGTCTTAGTTTCTAATATAATTCTGACTTACAGAAGATAACAGTAGTAAAAGCACTAAATTTAATAAAAGTCATCAAGAAAAGCAGATCTTTGCTTTAGGAAATAAAAGAAAGCAATGGCCACATCCAGAAGGCTGTTATGTAATATTGCAAGGCTGTTGCTTATAATGATGTCAGAGTCCCCTAAGGATACATGGATTTGCCAAACAATCCTCTGAATTAATCCAGGCCCATGTAGGAAAAGCCTGAGCATCGATACCAGAGATATCCACAGAGTCCAATGGGGACAAATGAAGACAGCACCACCCCACAATTGCAATACAAGCTTCGCCTTATTTTTATGTCTGTCATTGATGTCACACACATCTCCCAAAGGGATGGGGCTTGCATCATGATGGCACAATGCTGAAAGATCATGCAGGTTTCTGTGAGCCACACCATGTAATGGCTTAACGTGGAACCCAATTTTTGGAAGCGCCTTCATCAAACTTAATGAAGGATAAAGTTATAAAAATGCAAGCTTTAGGTGTTGTTTTAATACAACTGGTGACACAGCTGAAAAACAATGAACAATCTGACAAACAAAATCTAAAAATTAATGGAAATTTGCAAGATGTCTAAAGACTAGATTAAGCAGTTTTGATATACACTGTTGTCAATCTCACTTAGTCATTTCATTTTGTTTTTAAAAGTGAGGGGAGCACACTGCTTCATGAATCAACTTAAGTGCCTTACTTCATTCAAAACTTCTTCAAAGCTAAGCATTCCTTTGAAGTTTCCCACAGCCTTAGTTAATATGTCTTTCACTTCACTGAGAGCCAGACCAAGAAATTCATCAATTTTTGCTCCTTTTGACATTCCCAAGTATGCCTTTTATAATTTGAAATAAAATATAAAGTGCACACCACCATTGTCAGTTTTGGAATATTGATGTCAGATTTTCATTTACAATTGGTCCTCACCTTACAATCATTCATTTAACAACCATTTGAAGTTACAATGGAACTGAAGAAAAACTGATTTACAACCAGTCCTCGCACTTACGACCATTGTAACAATTCCAAAGCCGTAAGATCAAAAGTCAGGCACTTGGCAAACAGCATATATTTATGTTGGCTGCAGCATCCCTGGATCATGTGATTATCATTTGCGACCTTCCGTGCAACTGGTTTCGTGCAAGCGAAGTCAATGGGGAAAGCTGGATTTCCTTAACAGTCATATGATTCACTCAACAACTGCAGTAATTTGTTTAAGCATGGCAAAAAGGATCACAACGTTGGGAGTTACAACATTAACAACTATTTTACTTCCCAAAGGAAATTCTGGTCCCAATTGCTCTCATAAATCGGGGAAACCTGTATTGTAAATAAGTAGCATTTTTATGTCTTGTCCTGAGCTTCCCTATATAGTTTATTTATTTGCAGAACTTTCAGAACTTCTATTTGGAGTAGAAGCATGACTATGTCAGAAAGGGAACATAGATCCAGCATATAACATAAATCAAAAATCCCTTGGAGATTCTTTAAAGGATTATTTAAAATAAGCTTTTAAAATGTGTGAAGTTCCACACACGTGGCTGAGAAAAAGAAAATATTTGTATTCATCCCATTTACTCATATTCTGCTTGCTGACTTGTATTAATGTTATTTATTTGACTTCAGTAGATGAAATTTATTTTATGCTTAACTTTCTCTTCTTCCCTCTTCTCTTCTCTCCTATTATTCTCTTGTAGTCTATCAGATATTTTTTTTAAAAAACACCCAGTACCAACTGTCAAGAATATTTATAGCTATGAGGACATTTTTTGTTTAAAAAAAAAAAGGTTTTCAGGTCATATTCCACTATTCTGGCTCGCCGCCCTGAGTCGGCCTATAAATTGTACAAATAATAATAATAATAAAATTCTGTCTGATGTTAAACTCATCATTCATTTTTCATTCAATTCTTTCAGAAGCCAAAGGCCATAATGCAACAACAAATGCAAAATATGTAATTTCAGAGGTGGCATTATAAATACTTGACAGCCTAATATGCAGTCTCAGGTTCCAATTCTGCTTCTGCCATGATGTCGTTACACTAGTTATCAACCCTCAGCTTCAGTTCTACCACTTCCAATATTAAAATAATAATGGCATATCTTTACCAAGCTGTTTCAAAGTGTGCTTGCATGATAAACCCTAGTTCATTAAAGGCACACAAGAATACGAAGCTTAATTCTTATAGTTTTCAACCTATAAGGCAGAATGGACAGCCTGAAGACCATGAGGAACATGAAATCCCCCCACCAAGCCTCAAGGAAAGTGGGTTTTAATGGAAAAACAGGTTTTGCAGAGCATCCCATAGCATTTTTTAAAACCCTGGATTTCTCCAATGAGTCATTATCTGAAGAATGCTTGTAAAAGGAGAGGGGAGAATACTGAAATAAGGACTAATTAGATAATTAATGTTCTTTATTTTCCTCAAGGAATTGCAGTGATTAATAATCTTAAAGGGATCTACGAGCTATGCCTGCCTATTTCATTAGTGTTTAGAAAGAGATTTGTTGAAGTCTTCAAAACATTGTATATTCAGTCCATGCCTACCAAGTACTGAAGAATACTTTCACACAATTATTCTGAAGGGAAAGAAAGCAGAATTATTATTTATTTATTTTTACATAAAATCTCATATTTTCTATGAATTTTCAGGCAAAGGTTGTGTCGCAATTTTTTTAATTGCTTTTTTTTTCTGCCGAGGAAAGGTACTTTTGCTTATGAATAGGGAACTTGTCTGACTAGTGAAACTGAATAGATTCCAATTGAACCAAATTTCTTTGAATATTGGGACCAACTATTAGATTCCTTTCACGTTGTTTGGTGATACTGATGTTCATGTTCTGCAGAACACAGTTTGAGAATCACTGCTATGAAACATAAGGCAACCTTCCCATTTTCCATCTTCTGTGTGTTACTCCATGCATACATTTTATGGATTTACTGAATCAAACAGAGTGTTTTATAAAGATGGACACTGTTTAATCTGATCTTTTAGAATAGGATTTTCTGTGTAGAACAAAGGCAATTCAGCAAGGAAATCCACAAGGAATATTTTTACAGCCTGCACAGGATGGGGGCGGGGTGAACTATGCAAAGGAACTAGGAAGCTTCTGGTTGAATTTATGGATTCCAGGGGGCATTATTGTATTTTGGATTAATTACAGCTTGCTGTGTTTGCTCCTACTTTGCAATAATGCTTGTTAAGTTCCCTAAGTGTAATTAACAGAAATCTCTTCTCAATTACCCTTTATCCAAATAAAACCAATATTGTAACATTCTGCAGGAACTCCAAGCCAAATTACATGGGATGGTGAGTCATGTTGTACTTTACTACCACTGTTGTTATTCCAACAAAATGCAGTTCCAGAGGCAGAAAATCTGAAACAAAATATTTTTATATCTTCATTCTTAGAAAAAAAACATAGCTGGATATTGTTCTGTTTTTAAATAGGGGAATGAATGATTTAACAACAAAAGTTCTGCCTACATTTTCCATTCTGGGCTTTGAAATTGTATTAGGGGTAGCCCTGCAGCAAAACCAGATACCAGATTTATGATCCTGAACCTCAAGTGGAGAGAAAATGGGACATGAAGCAAACTTACTTGCATATAGAATCACTGTCCCAAATAAAACTCATTACAGATAGTCCACAAATTACAATGATTTGTTAACAACTGGTTGTAGTATCAACATTGCTGAACAAAGGGACTAATGACTGGTTCTTGAAGTGGCAGCCATTGCAGTGCCACAATACCTTTGCGCACACTACATCCTCCTTCCCGCTTCACTCACTTGTACACCGCACCCTTTTTCTCTGACTTCCCAATACGCACTCATAAGTGGACACCCACCAATGCCCTCCTTCCCAGGGCTTTATGTGTTCTCATGCATCCCATGTCCTTCTTCCCTGGCCTTCCTAAGATCACTTCACACCACAGCACCCCTCTTCCCCAACCCACATGCAGCCTGTACCGGGCCTCTGCAATGGTCTCAGAGCCAGGCTCCAACAGACAGGTGGATCAGGTCCCACTAAGTCCTGTGCCTGATGATTTAACAGCAACTAAATCCAATACTGATATCCTCTCAGACCCTTCCTCAGATGGTACTAATCCTTCTTTGGCCAACATGGGTACCAAGAAGTGGGGCAAACTTCCTAGTTTGGGAATCCTGCACTCTGGCAAAGTGCCATGCAAACAAACACAAGATTCTGACTTCAAGCAAGCCCAATTCCTTATTTTTGGAGACCACCAGGCAACAAAGCCTCCCCTTTGCATGTTAAGCAGTGAGAGGATGTAAATTGCACAGGGTCTGCCTCCCACAATAGAAGCAATGTTGACATCTGGCTTTGTGAATTCCTGTTCTTGACTTCTGTTTCATGTTGATGTTGGTGTTCCTGACCAACTCTCTAGCTCAACCCTTAATACTTTCAAGCTTTTGTGAAGCACTGGATTACAGAATGTCTACTTGGATTATACCTTCTGCTTAGCTGCTAGTAAATTGTTGCGTACAGGTGGATGCTTTTTCTTGTTTTCACAACTCCTCTTTAGTTGCCTCCCCTCTGTCAACATGTCTCCTAACAAGCCTTCCTGATATTCTTACAAGCTTTGCTGCCTCTCCCAAAATGCTCCTTTCTCCCATGCTCAGGACCACTGAAAGCTTCTCCTCCAAGCAGCTGTATCATGCCTGCAATTTGCTTGCCAACTACATGAATGTTTTTCCCATTTGCTAAAGCCAGGACACGAAATCCTTCCTACCCCTTCTGCAGCACCCCTGCTCCTTACCTGGAACTCCCTGACCAATGTGATCATGTGACATCATGCTTTATGACCTAACTGCTTTGCAATGGTAATCCCAACTTTAATCCCAGACAGTCCCATTTGCAGTCATAACTCAAGGACTATCTGTATAGAATGACAACTGCATTGCTTTACCATCAACAAAATTTATACCTGACCATTTTGATTGTAGTATAGTGTTACCTAATCAACATTTGGACTATCAGTATCATTTCAACTGGTCTGATTTATATTCACATGAAGAGCTACTTAACTGCAAGCAAAATTTAGTTTAGAATACTTTCATATTCTAGGAAAGTATTTCATATTGTCCTGTAACAAGTGATTTTAATTTCAAAGATATGTCAGACATTCTGCAAAAATCTAGTGATGTTCTTACCATAGGATTATCAATTCAATCAGAGATGAACAAATACAGTTTACAGGTTGTTTGTGTCCCCTAATGATATATCCAGGCTGTCTCCTAATCTGTCACTAGTATTCTTAGCATAGTCACTGCCAAAATCATGTAACTAACTAGCTCTTTACTTCCCTTTTAATTATGTTTTGAATCACTTTTTGGCTGCTCTGACTAGTTTTTGCATTCCTCTGTCCAATTTTCTCATATGGTCATCATCAGATTTTTAATATGATCTTAAACACACCCTTCTAAGGTCAAATGCAAAAGTAATCCACCTTAAAGTTGGCATGCTCTATCTGTGGGCAGGTAACCCATATTCATTACTAAGCTAATTCCTGAATCTATTTTCATGGTTTCTGAAGAATTTCTATCATTAAGAACTAAAGACAGGGCTTCTCATATTCAACCAAGACATTTTTTTAACAAGTGCATAGTGAGACAACTATAGGAACAAAAATCACAGAACGATACAGCTCTGAAATTTCACCCGTCCCCTTTAGTGTCATCACTGGTCATCATTTTATATTTTATATTTTGCATGTGTACTTTGTATTTTTTTTTAAATTATTTTGTATGCTGTCTGCTGCCAAGACTTGGGTGGTCTTATAAATCTCAAAAATAAATAAATAAATACCATATTGATCCATCAACTGCTGTCCTTGTTTCCATAAAATACAGCCCCGGCTGCCAAATAGTTTTCTCTGATTACTAATTTAAGGAGAGCCAATAAATTTGAGTAAAAAGGATAGACAGGACTACATCCTTCAAGGGCTTCAATTTGAATGTCAATACTTCATGAAAGGTAAAGGAGAAGAGAGAAAGATGAGCATGAAGGATGTATGTGAACAAATTAGTTAGGATAATCAAAGAATTAAATGCAAGTCTTCCAAGAAAGAATGTGTTCTGAACCACCAGAATGTTCCTGGGACAGTCAGGAAGAATAAATACATTCATTTACATAATTATCCTGAGATGAAAACATACATTTTAATCCTGGGATTAAAATACATAGTGTATTTGAATCTCTTCTACAGATATGGTCAAAATTAGGTCATGAATATATTAATATACTGTAACTCGTTTATTTTTCTTGGATTATCATTACCTTTTCTCAAACTCTTGCTTGAATAAATTCTCATTTTTAAAAAAAAAAGCTTTAATCCTAGATATTGCCATGTCAGATGTTTTCCTTATTTAAAGTCCCTTTTTAAATTTAGTAGTCATGCAGAAAGGTGAAACAAGAGACACAGAGAGAGACAGAGGAACCCTTAATTCAAAGCAGGCAAATCTCTGCTTGATCCAAAATTCTGATCCATATCAATTAATTAATTTCCAGATATTTCTTCCAAAACCTTAAAGCCATGAGCATGGTGAGAATGAAAAGCATTAAAAGGATATCAAAACACATTAAATACTTCTATAGAAACAATAAGTTGGTCCAGGAAATCCATACCTTAAAGACAAGTGTTTGGTTTTCTTCTCTGTAACCACTTGCTCCAATTTTTGATGTGGCAATAATACTGGTTTCCGCTCAGGCAGACGAGACAAAGGGATATTAGGACCAATGGGTGGCAGGAAGTGATGGCACATGGCAGTAGTGACTCTCCAACCAATGCACTGGGATGCCAAGAGATAGGTAAAATTTGATGGCTCTTTTGATGAAAGGAAAGTATTTATTTGACCTTTGGCTTCAACCTAGAGGGGGAAAAACATACTACTTATTGCCTGAAACAAGAAACTAGAAAATGACTGGGCAAGTCTAACTCTTTAATGCCTTTGAGTCGCTGTTGACTCCTGGCAACTGTCTGCAATTTTCTTGGTAAGATTTCAAAAGTGGCTTACTAATGCCTTCTTCCAAAGGCTGAGAGAGAGTGAGTGGCCTAAAGTCACCCAGATCAGGAGTCTCCAACCTTGGCAACTTTAAGACTTGTGGACTTCAACTCCGAGAGCAAAGCTGGCTGCGGAATTCTGGTTGCCAAGGTTGGAGATCCCTGACCCAGATGAGTTCGTGTCTAAAGCAGGACCAGAGCTCATGGTCTCACAATTTCTACCTGGTGCCTTCACCACTATACCAAACTGTCTCTCCTAAAGGAGACATAATTTTAATCTACTAATGATGCTCTATTCAGGAAGGATGCAAAAGATGTCAATTAGAAGGTGATAAGTATAAGATTAATTCTCATTTCTTTTCTTTGGAGCCCAAGCAAATTTAGCTTAATTTGAAATGCTAATGTTGATATCATTTATAAACAGAGAAATATTAAAAGATTTAGCACAAATCAGCACTTTCCCAAAAATATTTCCAAAATGACCTATTTTGAGATACTTTGTGGATGTTATCATTAATATTTCTCATGTGCTGCTGGCAGGAAATATTTTAGGATTTGGCTATGCTTCTATGCTTATCCACATATTTGATTTATTCTTTTTGTTTCTGCTCTGATTAGTACCAAGGCAGTTATCAAAACGAAAAATATATCGAATATAAAAGGTTAACAATACATTAAAATTCACATTAGAATAGCCACTAACGTAGTTTAAAGATTAACACTGTGGCAAATTGTTTGTATGCTGAGTGGACAGTTTCAGTCTTCTATTAAGCTCTGTATTGGGATTTATTTCAATCAGCCATAGATTTTTTCCTAAGGTGTTTGCATTTGGTCATGTTTGGGGAGTCCAGGAGAAGGGAGATTCATGTGTTGCCTGGGAATTAAGGAGAGGGATTATCTTTGGAGATGGAGCAGACTCCCTCCCAACTGGTTCCAGCCTGGTTTCAAGGCCATCATGCTCCAAGAGTGAATTGTTAGCTGCCTAGCAACTCAGAGTTCTCAAAACAACCTTGTGGCATCACATTGGCTGCTGGTGGACCAGTCAGGGGGATTGGGTTTGGGGATGAAAGAATTGCTTTATACTTATACAGCAATGTCATGGCATATACTATGCCTGACATTACTGTAACCACATTCTCTCAGTAAAAGTTATTTTGATTCAACTCAATGGAGTCAAGAGTCTTGCGGGATCAACTGGGGCAGCTCCAACAAAGTCTGTAACTGTGAAAAATGGTCATAATTACTTTGCATCTAAATTCATAGTAGTAATCTGGACATATTATTTCTAAATAAAATCTATAGAGATTTAATTATTTTATTTACTTATTTACTATTATATACTATTCATTTCTTATATTATTTACATATATTATTTACTTATTTACTATTGTATCTTATTGACTTATTTATTTTACACCCTTTTTTAAATAAGATCCTTTTACTTTTTGGGCAAAACCCTGTTAAGCTAAACCTTTTAACTTCAAAGTGTGTGCAGTGTTTTAACCAGCTCCATTGTTATTCTTATAAGAGAATGAATCTTTCTTCCAAGTTGCGTTTAAAATGCTAGAAATAAGTGATGACTATACTAATACATTTTTAAAAAGCCTTTATGGATAAGCTAGTCTTCCTTTTAAATCTTTTAGCTCTTATAACAGTATATGGATAGAACAGGAAATGCTTTAAAAAAACTTAAAGCATCTTTAAATATAAAAGATCTCTATTTGGGTATAACATGCTTATTATTATGCTGTTATGCTACTATTTCAGATTTCAATACTTTCCAAATATAGTAGGATTAGTTTGGGATGGGTAGATTAGCAACAGCAAGATAATCAACTCAACAACAAATCTTGCACAAGAGAAATGTTGAGCATTAATTAGAGACTGTATTTTATGGAATCCACATTCTCTTAGTACCAGATAATCCTATTTTATTTGTCTTCTATTTACTCTTTGTAATAGTACACTTAAAATCGCTTCAGGTTTGCTAACACAAAAACTCTCTTTTTTAATCTCTCTTTTGTTTTCTTCTCAAATTTCGTGATTAGCCTCTTTCGTTAGCCTAAGAATAGAAATAAAGCTGGACATAATTCTTGGTAATTTGTACTTCCAAACTGGATATCCGACAATAGTTTATTTATTTATTTATTTCCAGAAACTTTGAGAAAGTTGGTAATCTATATCATGTTCTATTTAAAGCGAAACACCTTACTCAACCAACTATAACTTAATCCCAGGTACATTCCTGTTCTCTTTTTTCAGATTTTCAGACTGCATTCCTACATGTTGCACAGCTATCATAAAATATATACCATTGACAGAGCTTTTGCCAGATGATACTATTTTACAAGAAAACAAGTGATATCACTTACTATAAAAGTAGGGAAATCAGTCCTTGGTGGCTAATTCGTATTTCTGTTCTTCAGAATAAGAAACCAAGAATAAGTAAAATCATATTTTATAGAGTAACTCTTGTCTTATTGAACAGTTTATGGTGTGATGAATGTCCAGTTGTTCCCCATTTATTACTTTGAATCCAGCTGTCTTCCCTGCTGCAGGCACAAACAATGTGCTATCACTGAGGAAAATATGACTATATCCAACATGATTTCTGTGACTGGAAATTTAAGTTATGATTCCTCTGATTTTAGGCTCTGTGTTTTAGGGGAAGAAATTATAGATTTAGAGAAATTAACCGGGTAGAACAGGGAAGACAATTCTTCTACCATCAACTTTAGATGACTCCATTTTCCCAGAAGGCTCAGTGTATGAGAAATCAGTCTTGCTGTTCCATCTTCCAAATCATTAAAGAGTCAGAATTTCTTCCACAGTATAAGTGACAATATCTGGGACAACACCCATACGAAAGAGTTCTCCCAGAAAGAGGGAGAATGTTAAATACACTTCATTTAACTCTTTTCCTATGGTTTTTCCCATTTTAACTTAGACAGGCAAGGCCTTCAAATATCCACTCTAGAGAATGGCATATGGCATTCTAACATTAGAGAGAATGAAGCTTATAGCCACAAATAAGGCTCCAAACAATGAGAGCATGCCATCATTTCTGCACATAGAAAATAGATAAAATTACCGGGACAATGGAAAATTCACAGATGGTGTTCTAGAGAAGTAGGCAAAAAGATGGCAACTAGAGACATTCCTTATGGAAAGAAACCAGACCAGAATGCTTCTGCTGTCTGCGCCGTAGCCAAAATAAACTCCACTGTAGCATGGGGTAACCCCCAAGAGTGAATCCAAGGATGAAAAAGGCATACAGTACTATCGGCATCAAAGCTGTGACTGAGGGAGGCAGCATCTGCCATTGCGTATTATTCAATACAGATAGGATTTCTTGAACAGCTACTCTCAAATTATCGGAAAAATCACTGGGGGGGGGGGACCTTGAGATGAGTTCATTCTCCACCACTATTCATTATAGCTTTTGTTCTTTTGTGCTCAATTCAGCAGTGACCACACCAAGAGAGAAAGAGAAAGATAATGAGAAATAGGCAGGGGAATAAAAGTAAAAGGATTTACTTAAAAAGGAGTCCGTCTCTAATAACCCGAAAGAGAAGGTCAAAAAGAACAGTCACAAATAAGAAGTGAGAGATCTTTTTTGGGGGGAAAAATGCTTTCTGTCAGTGTTTTGGGTATTGTGAGGCAGATGGCATTAGCACTTAGACAGGATTCTTCAGTGTCCCACCAAATGCTTTAGGACTGCTCACAAAAGCCAAGTTCTTATTCCAAGTTTCCCAGGAATCATTACTAACTCAAACTATTGTTGTTAAGTTCAAAATACATAGTAATGTTCCTTGCTTTCCCCCACCCACCCCAAATATGTTCAAAAACCAATAAGTGAAACTCTAACTACCTTACCTAAAACCCTAACTTGTTTTTCTTATTCAAAAGTCAGTTCCACTTTGAAGACATTGAAGGTTGAAGATTGAAATTTGAAGACATTGAAATTGAAATAGACAGGGAAAGACATTGACTTGAAGACATATTAGAAATTAGAGCAAAGGGGTCAATCTGATGAACTCAATCCATTTTTACAATCCCTAAAATTATGTTAGTGAAATTTAATGGCAAATCACCAAAAAAACCAAGGTATAATTTTCTGACATCTTAAAAAAGAAAACAAATATTAACATTAAACATCATAAAGAATAGTGTATGGGTAAAAGAAAATACAAAAATCTTTTATTACCCCATCCCACACAATACATTAGTTTTCCCAGGTCTGTACACTTTAGCATTTGCCCATCCACTATAGCAGTGTTTCACAAACTATGGTCCAAGAACCACTCGGGTTTCCCAAGACCCACTCAGGAGCTCATTGAAAAACAACTGTGCATTAAAATCCTATCAAACAATCTTGAGAAGTGGTAGTTGAAGAAAATATGTCAATTTTTATTTTTAATAGGATAAATAATGATAAATGTAACCCATACAATCAAAATGTTTTTGGGCATCCTCCATAATTTTTAAAAATAGGAAGAGGTCCTAAGGGTTAATAAATAAGATTTGCTGCACTGTAGCATTCAGCATACTCATTTTTTAAAATAAAGTTAAAATCTCCTCCCAGTCAAGCTCAATTCTTGCTGATTGCAGGAAAATAACATTTTTTTTCTTTCAGAAAATCAATGTTTTTGAACCTCTCCACCTAACTGTGACATATATCTTGGTTCCATGAGTTGCATAGGCCATCCTCAAAAGATTAGGTCTGCTCCTAGGTTAGAGAGAATCAGCTCAATGTATCAGTTCATCATCAATTTCAAGCAAGGAAGTCAGACCAATTCTATTCAAAATTACAGTCTCCTATTGACAATCCCACTGTAGATTACTTTAGCCCGCATTCCATTTCATATATAGGCATGGCATCTCTAATTAGTTCAAAACCAACCTGAGAATTAGTGAATAAAAACCAAAACCTAAATTTGTGAATAAAATATTAAAAAGATTTCTTATATTTTAATTTTTCATGTCAAATATCAAATTGGTCTTTCCTAGAATGAAGTATAGTATATAATTAATGCTTTTATTCAGATATAAATAATCTGTAGCAGAGGCTTTCAAGATTTATCAATTTTTAGCACCCTATTTTTTTTCTAGGTCAGTTTTGTGTCAAATATTGCTGTGTCTTTCCATCAAAAAGTTTAAAATATCCTGCAGTTTGCTGCAGCACCTGGAATAGCAAACTCTGTTTGAGAACTACGCATCTATAGGAAAAAGTATAGGCAAACTGAGCAATTATAGTGGAATACAGAGGAAGAAGAATAGCATGAATAGCCCTTATATAATATTTTTCAGAGTTTTATAAGCCAGCTTAAGAAAGAAAACCAGCATCTTCAAGAGACATGGCACATTATAAGAAACTAAATAAAGCCTTAAATATCTAGTAGAGGAGTATCAAATTCAAGGCCTGCAGGCCAGATGTGGCCCGCAGAGTGCTTAGCTCTGGCCTATGGTGCTGGCCTGGAAATAGCAAAGGACCAGCTGTGGTGCCTCTGGTAGCAAAAATAGGGTTCGGGGGTAGCAGTAGCCCCTCCCCCCGCTACCCATTTTGGCCACGAGAGTGCTGCAGGAGGCCGTCCAGGCCCAAAACAGGGCCTTCAGAGTGCTCCAGAAGGCCATCCAGGCCCAAAACAGGGCCACCAGAGTGTTACAGGAGGCTGTCCAGGCCCAAAACGGGGTCTCCAGACTGCTGTAAAGGCCTTTCGGACTCAAAATGGGGCCTCCAGAGTGCGGCAGAAGGCCCAAAATAGGACTTCCAGAGTACTCCAAGAGGCTGTCCAGGCCAAAAACGGGGCCGCCAGAGTGCTGCAGGAGGCCGTCCTTGACTCAGAAGGTTATAAAACGGAGGAAAGGTAAAATATTTTAGGCTTGCAGGATTCTGCTAGTATAGCCTATGTCAATAATTTACAGTCTTCCTATGGAGTCAGTTTCTTGATCTGGTCTCTCTCTCATAAGATGATCAAGTAGATCAAGTAAGTATTAAAAAAACAAAATCACGGAAATGTACACCCTGTGTATAAAACCATGTGTGTGGAGGTACGGTCTTGTGTCACGTCCCCCATGGCCATGCCCACCTTGGCCACAGCCACCATGTCCATGGCCACCCCACCCCTCCGAGTTCAAATACAACCCTGATGTGGCCCTCAATGAAATTGAGTTTGACACCCCTGATCTAGCATAATGTGTTCCCAGTACATGCTGCACCACCTCAGCTTTCCAATTGTGCAAAATATTAACGCAACAATAACAGTCTGTCCATTAAAATAATTTAAAAAATTTAAATGCAATATACCATATTTTTCGCACTATAAGACGCACCAAGATTTCAAAGAGGTAAGTAAGAAAAAAAGTTTCTGTCCTCCCCCGCAGCAGGACCACTCTGCAAGCCTCCCAAATCCTCTGTGCACCCCATTTTTCACAAAAACGGACCCGTTTTTCACAAAAATTGGGTGGGCAGGGGGTTTGGGAATCCTGCAGAAAGCTCCTGAGGGCTAAGAGAAGGCAAAAAAGCCCCCGTTTTTGTGAAAAATGGCCCATTTTTTCACAAAAAACAGTGTGTTTTTGCCTTTCTCGAGCCCCCAGGAGCTCTCTGCAAGCTTCCCAAACCTTCTGCACACCCCATTTTTCTCTAGACTGGATTCATGCCTAAGATTACATGATCATGCAAATTGTATTTCAGATATCTAAACAAAGGTAGACTAGGAGAACATGAAATGTAACATTCTATAGTTTTATCTTTATAGTCTCCCAAACATCCTTCAAATGGAAGTGGTCCCAGCTACTTCCAAGCCAGACAGCATACTTT
This sequence comes from Imantodes cenchoa, assembly GCA_027560375.1. NCBI lineage: Eukaryota > Metazoa > Chordata > Lepidosauria > Squamata > Dipsadidae > Imantodes > Imantodes cenchoa. The sequence goes on along the minus strand of JANHGD010004474.1, from coordinate 7,777 downwards.
AAGCATGACTCTACATGGTATCTCATACTGCTTGCTCAGATCATTTCTGGAGTAATTCCAAAGTTCCCAGTAATTTCAAAATTCCCAGTAATCCCTTGTGCTTAACCAATATGAAATTAGTTATATCTTTATAGCTGAACTTCTGAGAGACCCTGTCTTCATTATCTACCTATTACATCTCTAGTTTGTTTTTTCAAATGAGTGATGCTGGAACACATATTGTTCTCCCTTTTCAGAGCTTATTGCTTAGTTCTGTGGTATTCAAAATTATTCTATTCTATATCGTAAGGTGCTGCTATTTATGGTTTCACAACATTAGAGTGGGATGGTATTAAATGGGGTATATGGAGCTTTTATATTAATACATTTTTATGAATTATCAGTTTATACAAATCTGAGTCTGCTTTAAAGATTCTCAAAGCCAAGATATTTTCTTCTGGGTATCAATATCAAAATATAAAATACAAATCTTCCTCTTAACATTAGCAAGTAACATACATGTATTTAAATCTCTGTTCTTTGAGGTCAACATTCAGGGATTAATATCCTCCAATCAGAGGATAAATTGAAGCTTTAAATATGCCAATGTCATTTACATCCTCCCAACAGCAAAATGTTCAGTGATAAATGAGCCCATAGAGATGATGACAACAGCCATTTTTTATATCCCATGTATGCTTATGCCCCCTGAGGCACTCTGAGAGAGAATAAACTATATCAAAAAATGAACTAGAAAAATTATCAAAGGGAAATTATATTCATAATCTGTTATTATTTAAGAGCAGTTTCACTGCATGATATCAAAGGATTTACAGACCTGATTTTAGTCTTGGCTCATGTATCAGGCAAATTGACCAATAGGAAATCGTATTTCTTTATTAAGTCTTCCAGTGTGCTGAGAGGAAAGGATTCATTAAAAGACTGAATGGACCCATGTTGTCTTAGCTCACAAAAGGCCTTCTCAAATGTCATGTCGTGACTGCAGGGAAAATTAGGCTTCTACAAGAGAACATTTTATTTACGAAATATCTGTCTATATCCCTTAACAGGAAATGAGTTACAACCACTCCCTTATTCTCCTATAAACTGATTGTATGAAAGGGTCTTGGTTCACAAATTATGTTTTCAGATTTTACATCTTTCATGAATTTCAGCTAATCCAATCAAGAAAATTAAGGGGAAAAATCAGCAACCCAGTGAAAAAGTTTTACTTCTATGCAAAAGGTTCAAGGTGTAGTTCATTGGGATGTAAAAGAAACCAGGCACAGATTATTTTTTAAAAAAGTAAAATGGTCTGTCGTGTCCCTATGGACTCTACCAAAGCACAGGTAGCAGGAATTCCTGAAATCTAGTGGCACCTATCATTCTGACCTTTTTTTGTAGACAGGCAAAAAGTAAAAGAAATAAATGGGATTGATAATGGTAGCAGCAAGAATGCAGAGGCAACAACAGTGGGAAAAAAAATAGGTGGCAGGCAATAACAATTAAAAGAAAGAGAATAACAGAACAGAATAACAGAGTTGGAAGGGACCTTAGAGGTCTTGTAGCCCAAACCCTTACTTAGGCAGAAAGCTCTATACCCATGATGGCAAATCTATGGCACACATGCCAGCCATGGCACACAGAGCCATCTCTCCGGGTACGCCAGCCATCGCCCGTTGTTCCTCCAGGTTCAGAGTTTCCGGGGCACGCATGGGAGCCGGCCAGCTAGTCTTTGCGCATGCATGTGCGCCAAAACCCAGAAAACCAGGTGACCAGCGGGCATGCTGTTCCGGTTTCCGGTGCTCCTGCGCGTACGCACCGGAGAGCTGCTCTTCCAGTTTCTGGTGCTCCCCCATGTACTTGGTGCCAAAAAGTTTCACCAACACTGCCCTATACCATTTCAGGCAAATGGTTATCTAATCTCTTCTTTAAAACTTCCTGTATTGGAGTATTCACAACTTCTGGAGGCAAGTTGTTCCACTGACTAATTGTTCTATCTACCAAGAAATTTCTCCTTAGTTCTAGACTGGTTCTCTCCTTGATTAGTTTCTATTCATTTCTTCTTGTCCTGCCTTCAGGTGCTTTGGAGAATCGGTTGATTCCCACTTCTTTGTGGCAACCCCTGAGATATTGGAACACTGGTATCATGTCCTTGTCCTTCTTTTCATTAAACTAGACATATCCAGTTCCAGCAACCATTCTTTATATGTTTTAGCCTCCAATCCCCGATTATCTTTGTTGCTCTTCTCTTTCTAGAGTCTTAACATCTTTTTTACATTGTGGCAACTAAACTGGATGCAGTATTCCAAGTATGGTCTTACCAAGGCATTATAAAGAGACTGTGAATGGCAAGGAAGTGTTGAAAAAGAGTACCGGAAAAGAGACAAGCAGTATAAGGGGCGGGCAGCCAGAGGACATTGTTCCCCGCTGAACCTTGTCTCTTCATATTTGGTGGTACTGACTGTATTTAACAATCAGATAAAGATGAGTTTCTGGACAATTCATGACAATAACACAGCACTTACAATAGGCTGAAATCCTAAACTAATTTTGAGGCTGCTTTCAGTCAGATATGTGATGTGCCTGGTTGATTGTGGCAATTTCATGGAGCATTAAGATCTCTTCCTCTTAGTACTACTTCTAAGCTTAACAGTAATTTACCCAAAAGTTTCATTCATTTATGTAAATAAATA
>JANHGD010004470.1:14089-27381 GCA_027560375.1 Imantodes cenchoa | reverse complement strand
GAAGAAGAAGAAGAAGAAGAAGAAGAAGAAGAAGAAGAAGAAGAAGAAGAAGAAGAAGAAGAAGAAGAAGAAATTAATCTCCTCATTTAGAGTTCAGTAAATAATAATCACACACACAATTTCCAGTAGAATTCCTTGTGGACTTCTGGAAGGTTATTAAGAGTTTGTTTTGACTTATTTTTAAATAGGTATCTAGCAGCAAATAATCCTAGAGGTTTCATTACATAGATGCCAGGGAGAGAGAGGAGAAAAGGTATCCCTGGGGGAAAAAAAGCTTTTTTTCCTGTATTTTCAAGGGATTTCTCAAGAGCGCTAGTATGTAGGTGCTCAGAGCAGGGCATCCATGCCATAAATCAGTGGCATAATTACTTTTTATTCCAATTAAGCTGTCAGCAAGGTGCTGAAAGACTAGTCAGGAGTTCTGGAAAACCTATTTGCAGTATAGAAACTAAAATCCCTGCCGGTGGGCAACACATTTTATTTTAAAGGAAGCCATCCCCAGTTGCTTTCTAGTGGAGAAAAGCCCAAATCTGAGGTATTTTTTAATGTAATTTTTTTTTTGCAAGCTGCACCAGCCAAGTCTCAATGTATGCCAGCCTTTTGCTGTACAGCATGACGGATTATCGTCAGTATTTATTGGCAGTTTTACTGCCCCGCGGCTATCGATGCCGTGAAAAGGAATGTATGCAAGGCCGCCTGACTGGCCGTGTGATTTTTAGGTAGGCCTCAAAAGGCCCGTATTCCCATAGCAACAGTTGAGCCAACGAACGGGGCCAATAGGAAACGCTTTAAAAGACGTTGAGAAGGGAGGGGGCGGAGAGGGAGCTAACCGCAACTCCCCTCCCCTCCCCCCCGCTCACGTCACGCGACAACAAGGAGCCCGGGTTACATTCGGAAAGAGCCAACCCCAAAGCTGAAGAAATAAAGAAAGGCGGGTTCTACGAGGCGAACCCGCCAATCGCCCGCGAGGAGCGGCGCCGTTCAATAAAAGCTCCGAGGAGATCGCCCCACCCCCCTCCCCCAATGGGAAGTTGGGACGCGGCGGGGAAGGAAACGAACGGCTGGGCGGCCCTATCAGAGCGCGGCGGAGGTGTCCTCCCACTCCCGCGCGGAGCCAATGGCGACGCGGCCAGCGAACAAAAGGCGCTCTCCAAAGCGCCCCGCCCCTTCCCTCCTTTTTTTTTTTTTTCGGAACCATTTCGGATGACGCAGCGGTTGAAGCCGGAGGACAGAAGGCGTCCGCGAGCCGCAGGAGCCGTCGTTGTCGTCGCCGCCGCCGCCATTTTGTGCGTGCGTTTCTGAGGGGAGGAAAAAAAAGAAAGGCGGTTGATCGAGGCAAACGACGACGGCGGCGGCGGCGGCTGAGGAGAAAAGGAGGAGGCGGCCGACTCGACGACGACGACGACCTGAGGAGAAAAACGAGCAGCGGAGGATGAGCTAGAAGATAGCCGGGTGGGATCAGCGGCGGCGGCCACAATATCACCACCACCACCACATCGGCGAAGGAATTTTTTTTAAAAAAAGGCTTGCCTGGCCTGCCCTCCTCGGCGTGGGGGGGAACGGTCGGCCGTGTCCCGCGGCCTGCCAGGCCTGAGGAGGGAGTGTGTGAGTGCGTGTGTGTGTGGGAAGAATGTCGGGCGGCGGCGGCGCGACGACGGCGTCCGAAGGGGCCGCCAGCGGTGGCGGCGGCACCACCACCACCGGTGGCGGCAATAGCGAAGACGCCTGCCGCGACTACCAGTCGTCGCTGGACGACCTGACGTTCAACAGCAAGCCTCACATCAACATGCTGACCATCCTGGCCGAGGAGAACGTGCCCTTCGCCAAGGACATCGTCTCGCTGATCGAGGCGCAAATCGCCAAGGTTTTTATAATACTCTACGCCGAATACGCTCTCTCTTATTTTAAACCCATCCCCCACCCCCTCCTCCCTTTCCCATCTCTAGGGCAGCAGGGCTTTCTCCCTTCTTCTCTGTCCCCCCCCCCTTTCGCTATCCTCCTCCAACCCCGCGTGTTTGTTTTGTGAGCCACGGGATTAGTGGGTGGGTGGATGGGTGGGGGAGAGAAACAGGGCCCCCTTCATGTGTGTTGAGTGTTTGGATTCAGAAAAGGTCACACGTCAAAAGGGGGAAGAAATAAGAGGGGGGGGTAAAGGGCCAGGCAGAGGTCAGGATTGAGGCCTTAGATTAGCGCCCACGAGGTACCCCCAAAGGTTGGAGACCCCTGCTATAAAGTCTCAGAATTGGGAAGGACGAGATTAAGGCTCCCCTGAGCATGTGCGTAGTGTAGGAATTGATAAAACCCAGAAAAACTTTGTACAGGGGACCCTCGACTTGCAGCACTTGCTTTAGTGACTGTTCAAGGTGACAACAGCACTGGGGGGAGTCCAGGGGGGGGGGAAGAGGAGAGAAAGTGACTTACGACCCTTTTTTTCCACACTTTTTTACGACCGTCGCAGCATCCCACCATTTGGGACCCTCTGGGCAACTGGTTCATCCTTAGGACCGTCGCAGCAGTCTTGGGATCCTGTGTCGGTGGGGAAGCCCGTTTTTGACTTAACCGGGTTAACTTAATTTTTATGGACTGCAGCGATTCGCTGGACGACTGCGGCGAAGAAAGGTCGTGAAATTTGGGGCAGAAAGTCACTTTAAGTGTCTCGTTTAGCAACAGGAATGTGGTCCTAAGTCGGAGGACTTACCTGTATTTTGGAAGGAGAGGACCTAGTTAAGATTGGCTCGGTCTTCCATCCTCCCGAGGTGGGTAAAATGAGGACCCAGATTGTTTGGGGGCAAGGTGCTGACACTTTAGAACCACTTCTTAGAGAGAGCTGTGAAGCAGTATATAAGTAAGGTTTTGCTATTAAGCAGAGGAGGGGTAGAAAACAGGAAGTCCTAAGGAGGTGAAAGGGGAAATGGATAGTTTTTTTTAGGAATGTCACATGGGGAGGCACACACAACCCAGGCAAGCAACCTCTGAATCTTCTCCCTTGGGGTCCTTTCCTTGGATTTCTCTGTGGCTCAGAATTGCTCTCAGTGCAGGCAAAGAATTTTCCCAGCCATGTCTGAAAAAGAAATGCTGTATCAAAGTAGGTCAAGTTATTGAGAAAGAGTGAACCCCCAATATAGATAGATAGCATATTTTTCAGACAAACATGGATGGTCAAGAATAAGAGAGGGGGGCCATGCAGGCATTTTGAAAGTCCAGATGCTCTGAGAACAGCTGGGGGGAGAGAATCTAGAGCTGCCATCCACCCTCACTCATGGCAGTGTAGCAGTGTCAGGGGCGGATAAACCCATCCTAACTGTTTGCTTTCAGATAACTATGGAATACAATTTAGATAAAAGGGAGGGAAAGGCAGTGGATTTTTAAAAAAAGTTAACTGTTGAAATCAGGTAGGAACCATGTTTGACAGAACAATGTTGTGGGAGATAGTATTCAGATTTAAAAAGGAAATGGAGAATGGTAGCCTGAGCAAAAAGGTTAAGAAGGAAAATGAGACTAGGCCATAGTTGGCAGGGAAACCCACCCTCACTCCCCTTACGATTAGATTAAGGCATGAGCATGGAATTATTCTTTTCTATGGAATAATTCTAAAGAAGAGGTAAATCTGCCCAGTTCAGGAAAGGGTCTGATTCTTCCTCCCCCCCTCCCCCCAAATTTTGTGAGGGATTTTTAAGCCTGCATAAATTGGATGTACAACATGGCCGCCTGGCTGAGTCTATGCAGCAGTTACTGTGCTTGAAACATGCAGTTTTAAGTCTCCTAGCCTACATATAGTTCATTAGCTTGGTTACATATTTTTAAAAGGACAAAATCATTTCAGGGACAACTAGCCTTAATACGTAAGACCCGAAAAGAGAGTTTGGCTAAGAGGAGTGGAATTTCATTATTTTCTGTAGAATAAATTTCTATAGGCGAAGGAGGATCTTCATGCTCCCGGAATGTTTTTAGTAACAGATGCATGACAGGGTAAAGGGTGTGTGTCTGCATGTGTCTGCATGATCCATTCCTTGTTAGAGCAGCACCTTCATTAAGGCATGGAAAGAAATGTTCAGCCCTGCCTGCAGGAGCCATAGCAGCCTGTCTAATCCCAACATGGCGCCCGAGAAGCATATGATGCAAAAAGAAAGTCTGGGATTCATATTGGCTCAGAAATTTTCTTTTAAAGTCACCTTTATGGTGCAGTATCTTTTTTTCCCTGGAGTATTTTGGTCATTTAAGTACCAGAAGGGTAGCACATCTCCATTATAATTGAACGTTTCTGTTCTCTTGCTGTTTCTTCTTTCTTCCTCACCCATTTTCCTCAGCTTCTGCCAGTATGTTGGGTTTTTATTTTGCTAATTTAATCTGGGATATTAAGTTATAATGCAAACACAGGATAAAGGGTGATTGTTTTTACAGTGCAGATTGGTTAGTTTCAGCTCCCTAGAAATAAATTCCCTATTTACTTCTAATGTTTTTGATCTCACCAGAAGTTCATAACACATAAATTCCAGTTCTGTTATTTGGCTTTTGGGGTAATGGGGATGGTTACATAGATATCCCCTTGAGTGTATTTAAAAATACCTAAAACCTGTATTTCTAATTGGATTTGCATAGCTGTCTTTAGTGACCAGGATGAAACGAGATTCCAGTTCTCTGAAAACCACTTTTGAAAGAAAATATTGTCTGGAGACAATTTCTATTTAGTGTAATGCAGAGTGGTTTGCCTACCTTTTTAATAAATGATTTTGAAATGTGTGTGGTATTAAAAATGTAAATAAAATATATAAAATATGTATTTGTCTTTTTATTTACCGGGTGTAGTGCAGAATCTGTTATTAAAGTGTTAACTTTTCTGTGGTGTGGTTTACAGGAAAAAAAGTCTGAGGAAAGTTCAATTTTTAGGGAAATATTGAAAAAAACACAGATCCACATATTCAACACCCAGTTCACCTGATGTTTGAAGGAGTGCACCAAGCATTCTGTTGAGAACTCTGGACATGGTTTTTCTAGAAATAAGCTTTTTAAATTTTATCTCCCCTTTCTTGGTGATTTTGAGTTGTCTTTCTCACCTTCCACGACTTCTTGAAAATCCGACTTGGGGTTTGCCTCAGCTTGGGTGGTTCCTCCAGTATTTCACAAGGCATTTCTGTTCATGAATTAAATATTGCAATTGTAAGTCCTGGTTCTCAGAACGTGGCATTCCACTCATTTAAAGCGGGGATTGCTTTCCAATATCTAAAAACTGATTCTAGAACAAATTTCCCTCCTTGTTTCATAATTTCACACATCGTTTTCACAGCTTTGTGAATACAATAGGACCTTTTTCTAACCCTTGAAATATTTTTGTAGCTTAAAAGGGAAGTGCACACATACTTTTTTGGGGAATAAGATTTTTAATGTAGCTTTTTTTTTTTTTGACAGCTATCCTTCACAGTCTGCAGATGGGGTTTAAGAGCAGAGTACTGAAGTGTTCCAAGTTAATACTTTGCAAGCCCTGTTGTAACAATCCAAATTCAGTTTGCAGATTGCACTTAATAAATTATTTTCAAGTCCAAATATTAGGGAATTGATAATTTGCCAGTACTGATAATCATGCCATACCCGTTTGGGCATTCCTTTCTCCACATTTAACTTTTCCTTAAATGCTGTCCATAAAAGCCCTGTGTGTATGTGTGTGTGATTAAACAGTTGCTGATCTCCTTCCCTCTTGAGCAGATTCCAAACAAATGTTTGATGTGAAGGTTTGAATAACTTGTTTTGAGGGGAGAAAAACCCTACACATTTTAAAGTGAAGAAGATGTGGTTTAGATTTTCAAGATTTGAAAACTGCCTGTGTGTTTGCATCTTCTATAAATATCTTCACAATTTGAACTATGTTAAAGACACCAGTTACAAGAAAAAGACCCTTGCTCCAAGGACAGCCAAACATATTTGAGCAGTGAAATTTTGGCAATAGATGCAGACACTGTTAGCTACTTAAATGTTACACTGGCTGCAAATTTTGAGAATTGATGGGTGTTAAATAGGAATTAATCTATTCCTGTGTAAAAAGTCAATGTGCGTGAGAAACAATTACCCTCAACAAGTTTATACATGCTGATGCTTTTTGGATGTTTGTGGCCCTTAATGTGGATGAGACATTAACACTCATTTTGAACAGAAACGGGAAGGCTTCCACTTTCTTTGGAAATTCATTTTCAACAACAGTTCGTACTACATGAACTCCGGGCGTGCCTTATGTACAGAGGGGGAAAAATCCATCTTGACTCCTTGGCCATTGAGGAGTGACCAGACATTGAAGATTGTCTTCTGTGCCAGTCTTTGGTTCCAGTTATAAGTTCAACAACATAACTCCATTGTGGATTTAATATTTTTTTGGTTTCAGCTATATGGCTTGCATATAATTTTGAGAGTGTCTGATTGCCGTTTCTTCAACTGTCTAGAGTTGATATTACCTTTACATGACAGCAAGTGAAGGGTGGCTCACCTAACAACACTGGTATTCAACTTTCTGTCCACTGAGCATTCTCCCCTTCATTTTATGAGATCTAGTTAATTGATCCATGTCCCATTTTATAGAGATCCCAACAGAAACTACTGTGTGTTCCCTCAAAATATAATCCAATAGATGTGAGGTGGCTCATATAAAGACCCTAGTAGTTAATTTTGCATCATGGGCCAGTACTTTGCCACTCACAACCCCCTTAAAAGAAAACCCAACCTACCAAATAATAGCTGCACTGGTATCTTGATTCTTTTAATAGCTAGTTCTAAAATTAGTAAATAGCATTTTTTTGTTCGGATTTGTTACCTACCAGAGGTATGCTGATTTGGGGTTGGTAATTCCTTCATTTTAAAAAATCATTTTAGTTTTGTTTTGTTACAACTAAATGTCTCAGTTTTCTTCTTATTACTCCAGGCTTCTTCTAATGAGAAACTTCCTGTTATGTACCTAATGGACTCCATTGTCAAGAATGTTGGACGAGAATATCTTGCTGCATTTACTAAAAACCTAGTTTCAACATTTGTTAATGTGTTTGAAAAGGTATATATAAATGTGTTTCTCTAAAGCTTTAAAATTGCTGTTGTATAAATAAAGACATGGCACGTTGTCTTGTTTTTTTTTTTGCAGTTTTAAGGATGGAACATAAAAGGATGTATCCTCTGTAAGAAAATTTGCATTAGAGAACAATTAAATCATATGTGTTATGCTTTCTGTGAGTCACTTAGTAGAAGGGACAGTAAAATGCAGCTAATTAGATTTTTATGTGGTTTTTTTAGTTTCACAGAAGAATGAGTAACCAAGTGTTGTATGCATCCTCTTGTTTGTGTTAATTATACAATTATACATTAATTTAGGATTTGTTTTATTTTGAACCTGCTTACCAGGATCTATAAAGTCTGTCTTTGATCAACTTTTCTCTCCAATCTCAAGCCATTTCAATTTTCTGTACCTGACCTAATTTATAACAATTGATCATAGACAGTATTTTTTGCATTAGTTTGCTTGATAAATTTTAAAGATGACTAACAAAAGGAGAATTTTCCTTCACAAATGTACATTGCTGTGAATGTTAAAGGAAATTGAAATACCGTGTTTCGCCCGAAAATAAGACCCTGTCTTATATATTTTTGAACCCTGAAATGAGCCCTTGGCCTTATTGCCATGCACTCAAAAGCCCGATTGGTCTTATTATCAGGGGATGTCTTATTTTGGGGGAAACAGGGTAACATTTTCCATTTCATTAGGGTTTGGTTGAAAGAGGCTTAATTTTTTGAGTTGCTCAAACATTAAATCAGTTTAATCTTAAATCAGTTTAATTTTGCCTTGCCAACTTTCAGAATAACAGCAGTCATATTTCTGTGTGACCGTATAAAGATTTAGGCAATGGAAAAAAATCACTTTTTGACTGAGCTTTTCAGAGTTGGGGGTTTTGGGTTGTTGTTTTTTTGCATATTGACATACAAAAAAGTTCTGCCTTAAGTGGAGTAATGCAGCCTCTTCAACATGGCACCTTTCAAATGTGTTGAACGACAATTTCCTTCATGCAAACTCAGCAGTGGACATGCTGTCTCTGGATAATGGGAACTCAACATCCCGAAAAAAACCTAAGGAATTGATGAATGTTTTTTATTATATTGCTGGAATATACTTTAATAATAAAAATAAGATTTTATCCAATAATGCTGAGACTTCACTCGTGAAATATGTCTAGTTCCAGTTGGTAGTGGAAACATTCTAAAAATAAGATATAATTGCTATATCACTATAAGTCATACGTGGAAGATGAAAGAGACACTTGACTGCTGAAATCTTTATTGTACTGTCTGCAAATTAGCACATCAGCAGAGTGCAGTACTTGTTTCAGTTGTGCTCACTTGACTTCTCCACTTTTCACTGGAACTTGGGTGTTGTACACAAATGAATAGGGTATAACCCTAGAACATGTAAGTGATCTTGAATTTTAGGAAGATGGATAACATGTTATATGGACTTAACAAGCCATAGAATTGTTCTATTGTTCTTAGGTGGATGAAAATACTAGAAAAAGTTTATTTAAATTGCGTTCTACGTGGGATGAAATTTTCCCTCTGAAGATTCTCTATGCTCTCGATGTTCGGGTGAATTCAGTTGACCCTGCTTGGCCTGTTAAGCCGTTACCCCCTAATGTGAATACTTCTAGCATCCACGTGAATCCTAAGTTTTTAAGTAAATCGGTAAGTTGCTGAAATGAATGTTAAGTGTTTTTAACTGTGGCTTGACTTGCACGCCATAAATTGATAATTAACAGTTAAGGCAAAGAACTTCCACCGTGCCCTTTTTTATATTGTATGATATGCCCAAAACACATTCTGATTTATTTGTATAAATAAACGAAATTACAAAACTATGAATAATGGCCAGTTATTTGCCTTCTTCGTAAGTAAGAATCATGTATTTTATTACCATTTTCTCGGTAGCCTGAGGAACCTGCTGCACCTAGCTCTACAGTCTGTTCTCTTCCTGTGTCCTGTTCTGCTGTGTCCTCTACTCCAATTGTTCCTGAAATACAAAAGAACTTAACGCAAGAGCAGCTGATAAGACAACAGCTGCTGGCAAAACAAAAACAGTTGTTAGAACTTCAACAGAAGAAATTAGAACTTGAATTAGAACAGACAAAAGCACAGCTGGTGAGTAAGATGACTATGGTGGCTCTGATGTTTCAGGAATGGAATTTTTGGGGGGGCTCCTGATAAAGTCAGTTTCCGCTCATGGTCCTTGCAACCTATTCTTTTCCTTTAAACTGCTAGAACTTCAATTAAAATGTATTTTTTCCTATTGATCAATCATTGCTATACTGCAGATAATAACTGTCATGCCAACATGTTAACAAGGTGGACAAAGATCAGAATTTATAACTCATCGATAACATATCTGCTTACGGCGAAAGTGTTCTTGTACATACCACACTTGAAGCCCTGTGCTTTAGATGGGATCATCGCTGTTCACCTTGTCAATGGAAATAATAGATTTGGACTGCAGGTTTAACATGACAGAGACTGAATGTGAGGAATGTAAATTGTATTAGAAAAGAAACACACAAGGCAGAATCTTGGTATATTTTTCTTCCTAAATTTAAAAAAAAACCCCGTATAACATGGTTTATACTGTGCTGCTGATGGGTCTTAGGTTTGAGAGATTGAATAATTTTCATATTGTATCATATGCTATATTTACTCTAAATGACTGGATTGCAGAGCTTATAATTTGAAGAAAGCGTCAAGTAATATGCTACCTCGGTACTCATCATTAATTGCTTCCGGGAGGTGTGATGAGTACCAAACAGATTTTTCCCATAAGGAATAATGTAGTGTGTCACAAGGTAGCCAACAATAACAAGTTAAGCTTGTGCGTTGAATGCCAGACAAATGATGAATACCAGGACAATTTTTTGCATCAAAATGCGTTTGAATTCCAAATTTGATGAATTTCAAAAGCAGTTGAGTACCAAGGTTTTTGTTTTGGTTTCAGATGTGGGATGTTTTTATTATCATTACTAAAATACTAGCTATAAAATGTACTTGCATCATTTACCACAACTAGATATAGAAAACATTTTATTAGATTTTAACATATAGGTATAAAAAGAAAATTGACCCAAAATCTATGTTTATTGTGGCATCTACAGTATATATTATACTGGAATTGATTGACACATGAAAGTGATTTCTTAATGCAGCTCAAATTGTGTTACAGATACTCCTCACTTAATTCCATTGCTAAGCAGTGTGGTCATTAAGTGAGACATCATGTGACTACAACTTGCAATTTTACTGCTAGCTTCTCCATTGACTGCTTTTCAGAAGTCAGCAGTGAAATGTACAAATGGGGATCGTGTGACCACAGATCACTCTTGAAGGCCATGGATACCTGCCAGTTGCAAAACATCTAAATTTTGATCATGTGGCAATGGGAATACTGCAGCAGCCATAAATGCAAGAACCAGTCATAAAATTTCTTTTTCAGCGCTATCGTAACTTTGAAGTGGTGCTAAATAGGGTAGTTCATTAAGCAAAAATGTGTATATTGTTGAACAGCTACGAGAAATAAAGTGTTGCTTGTGTCTGAAATACTTTCCCCTCCTTCCTCATTTCAGGCCGTTTCCCTCAGTGTTCAGCAAAGTGGATCTAATCTGGGCCAAGCACCTTTAAAACAACATGTGCCACAGCCACCTCACATGCCAGTTAAAGCTCCCCATCCAGTTTGTCTGCCACCGGAGAAAAACCATTTGTCTCCACTCCAGGATGCCAAAATGGCCAATAGAGATCCTCGTCTTAACAGAACGAGTCAGCATTCGTCTCATTTGAAAGATCAGACTCATAGGAAGGACTTCCTGGTGAATGCAGTCAGTCAGCCTGACCCGAAATCTAGCAAAACTCCACAAAGTGAAAAGCAAAATGCCACAAAGACAGAAAAATCAAAACAGAACGAGAAACTGCAGAAGAAAGAGTTTGATCAAATGGATGCAAAGTCTAAATCGCCCTCTCCGTTGCAAAATAAGCTGCTTCACCCTAAAGAAGCCAGGAACCAAGAATGTGAGAACCTCCGAGTGTCTGAAATGAACAAGAGAGACCCCAGATTAAAAAAACATCTTCTAGAGAAACCAGATGGCAAAGACGATGACATCAAAGAGAAAAGAAGATGCGTGGAGAGGAAAGACAAAGAGGAACATAGATCAGTTGGTGGTAGAAATAAAGTAATTAACGGCATTGTACAAAAGCAAGACCCCAATGCAGAAGAGTCAGAGAAACAGAGTGGAAAACCAGGAAGGTCAAGTACTAGGAAACGATCACGTTCTCCTAGATCTCGATCCCCATCTTCACATTCTCCAAAACGAAGAGAAAGGAGGTCACCTAAAAGAAGGCTTAGGAGCCTCTCTCCGACTGTATCTAAGATTGGGAAACCACGACAGTCTGGGCCCAAACAGTCACATCTAGAGGATTTTGGATCAGGAGCACGGGATGACAGAAGCTCCAACAAGAGGAATATCAAGCAGGAAGCGAGAGATTCTAGGAGGCCGAAGAAAATCCACGAAGACCGGCCGCAAGAAGGAATGAATCAACATTCTTCCAAGTCAAATTCAGAACCCAAAGAAAACGTGGATAATTGGCAAGGTTCCAAATCGAGCAAAAGGTGGAAATCTGGCTGGGAAGAAAATAAGAAGTAAGTTGATGTTTATGAGCTGCAATTGATTATCACTAAGTGCAAATCTAAAATTACCGCTGAAATAACAATTGCCTTTGCAAAACAAAGTAAGGTAATTTTTAGTCGCTTTAGTGGATGGAGACGTTCTGTAAAATAACATGTCATTTCTATTGCTTTCAGCCCTCAACTTAATGAAGAGCATCAAGGACTTGGTAAATCCCCTCATCAGAGGCACAGGGATAGTTGGGCAACTAATAAGGGAGCTCCTTCCCCTCGCACCCCGAAACAGCAACATCGATTAAGCGTAGATGCTAATTTGCAGATACCCAAAGAACTGACCTTGGCAAACAAGAGAGAGATACTTAAGAAGGTAAAATGTGAATTTGTTCTCGCTGATTTACTTTAAAAAAAAAAAGCATTGAGGATTAACTCTTAATTTTTCTTTTCTTTCGACTCACAGGCAAGCGAACGACTCACATCTGGTGAAATAACACAAGATGAGTTCCTGGTTCTGTGTCACAAGATTCGCCAACTTTTCCAGTATCAGGAAGGAAAGCATAGATGCGAGTGGGATAATACACCAGGTGAAAAGGGGATTTCCAAAAAGAAGCCCTTATTATCTGAATCGGATTTAATATACCATGAACACAAAGCTAAGCTAAAACGAACGCAAGTTCAGCATTCGTTTCCAAGACTCAATATGTTAGATGAAGAAATATTAGACTATCACTTATCTGATGGATTTCTTTCTGCAATGGACTCTGACCAAACAAAAACCAAATGCGCTCAGTTTGGCGAAAGATCAAGACGACATTCTCCCGTTGGTGGTAGCAGACCATACTCTGATAATTCTCCACATGATGTCAGGAGAAGACACGATGAGCCAAGTGCCTCGAAAGGTATAAAAATGTTTATCTTAGCAAAGCAAAATCAGTACATGTTTCTGTACATGATTGAGCTACATAACAGAAATGTTTGAAAATATTTTTTTTCATAGAGATGTGCATGAGCTTTACGTAATGGGTTTGGTGAATAAACCTTGTAATTTTAGTCTATTTTTCTTAAAGGTCTCCGGGAAGAGCAGAGGAAGAGGGCTTTGTGTTTATATAAATAATAACTGGAGCACAAATGTTAAAATAATGGATACTCACCCTGATCTGGAGTATTTGGCAGTGAAATGCCTTCCCTTTTATCTGCCACATGAGTTTAACATTGCAATAACAACTGCAATATATATACCTCCTGATGCTAATACGACCACAGCCATGAGTCACCTGTTAACTGCTATTAGCAAATAGCAACAGGCCTACTGGGATGGAGTGCTGGTGGCTGCAGGTGATTTCAATCAAGCTAATTTAAAGATTGTCCTCTCTACATTCTACCAGTACGTAGACTGTCCCACTAGAGGGGAAAATACCTTGGATCAAGTATATAGTAACATGATGCATCCATACAGGACTATGCCTTTACCCCACCTGTGACAGTCAGATCATATATCTCTGTTCTTGATCCCATCTTATAGACCTCTTTAGACCATCGACTAGAGAAATACAAGTGTGGCCAGTGAGTGCATCGGAGCAACTTTAAGATTGCTTTGGGAGCACTGATTGGGCACTGTTTG